>BPLR01008140.1:0-18688 GCA_021605095.1 Caerostris extrusa | reverse complement strand
GTCAGCAATCTGCTGCTGTTTAATTTTGAAATGCATAAACCACGTCTGATTTGTGTTGTTGTTTTTGCGGCCCGAATCTTCATATGTCAGTCTTACTCCAATTTGTAATTCATAATTTTTTGGAAGTATTTTCAAATATTGTTTAAGGATTGATTAAATAAAATGGATACCTACATATCGATTTGTGTTGGCACGCTTTTAAATTAAAATATTTATAGAAATTTAGAAAAGTAAATTTCATTTTATTGATATATTATTTTTGATAACAGTAAGACATAATTTTGATGACAGTCAAACAATAATCATTCAATTCCTTGAAATATTTTACGGTTCGTGTGAGTTCTAGTTAGATTATCCGCGAAGTAACCGCAAAATGTGGTTAAACTGGGTACCCAGTGCCCGGGGGTATAACCGGATGGGGTAAAGTCAGAATTCTCGCTGCTCCATGCCTTTGTGGAGCAAGGTCAAAAACAAATGAAGTTGTATTTTTTTTTCTTTATCATGTCTCGTCCGGGTAACGGACTTGATCTAGATGTTATTGTCGACCACGTGTGCAAAAAACAACAACAACGAAATATTTTACAATATTTCCAAAATTTACCTAACCAGGCAACAATATTATCAACAAAAATTACTGTTCCTAAGATATGTAAAATAATCGTTATCTTTTCAATTAATAAACTAGTATCAGCATAGTAATATTATTTGTACAATTATCAATAAAACGCAACAGGTTTTTAAAAATAGAAATTAATAAATGGTGCTTAGCTGTGGCTTTAGTAATTCAATAAATGGAATATTTAAGTATTCATGGTTTGCAACAAACCTTTTAATTATATATTGTAAGAGATTCAAACAAAGTGTTTATAATTTCAAGAAAAAAGATAATGTTCGCAGACTTAAAGATGAACTCTGCCCGGATAAACCAGAAGATTAAACTAAATTAGCACGGTTTACCAAATAATATTGATATTAAAAATCGTTATGTTAAAACAACACGAGAAGATATTTTTAATATATTTCACATAAACGTGTTCAAATATTTTTTTAATGTAATTGAAATTGAAAATCAGACTTTTAAAATTATAAAAAATACTTTCCCTTTGATATGAATAGGGAAAAGACGATTCTTTCCATGACAAGCTGTTGGAATCTTTTAATCGTTTTTGTTTCCAATTTGAAATTGCTGAATCATGCACTTTGAACTGAACAGAATAAAAAAAAAAAAAAGTAAACAGAAAAAACTTTGAACAGAACTTTGAAAGTAAAACAGAATGAATTCATTCACGTATTCTTAATAGGGCAGTTTATTTTCCTGTACATTTCAATTTATAGAAAATAAGGAAAGATATAATTGGGATGATAATAAATGTGAAACAGGCATTTGAAAATATACTATAAGGAAAATTGAAAGCAGTAAAAATGTCTTTCTTACGTTTTCTGTTTACTCGAAGCATATTTTTCACAAACAACCTAATGCTGTATTTTAGCGACAATTTGTCATTGGAAATTCAAAAAGTAAATTTTTGTAATGCAAGGTGGCTTTTTTTTTTTTCGGAATATTTTACGTCTTATTTTATTATTGAGATATTTTCTTATTTTACTCTGTTTCAAATTTTCCACTGCTTTCTATGCTTGGTATTTATTACAGTCTTATATGTAAATATATTCTGTAGCATTTTTATTCACCGGAAGAGTTTTGGCATTTCATTCCCAGGAGAGATGAATATATATTCCTTGAAACGTACATTATAACAAACCATCACTCACATCTGACAGCAGACAAGCAGTGTTATGGGCGGTTATATTACTTGCAATTAGTGTTTTGTACTAATGAAAAAAACTTGTCACTCAAATCTGATAGCCGATATTCAGTATCATGGATAATGAGGCTCAGGAAATTAGCGATTGTCTGTGCGACCTTCGCAGGCCGAAACAATTACAGATGGAATGTGGACTACGCCATGAATTGCTGTATCGTGATAAGTGACAGACTGTGAGCTGATAAATGTCTACTCTAACGAGAAGTGAGGGAAGCTGAAGTGTTGTTTTTCTTTTTTCTCTGAAGTGACTGAATAGACCGGAATTTCCCCTGTTTTTCAAAATGAACCCCTTGTGGTTTTGTTTATAATGATGTGTGATAATTAAGGTCTGCTACAGACCAATTAGATTCGACGTAGACTCGAGAACTCTGAAAATATCCGACCTTGGAGAGAACTGTACTTGTGATTTAATCTCGCACTTGTGTTCAAATTTAATTTTAATTCTTCATTTCTTTGTATAATAACCCAGAGTTCTGTGTTACTATATAGTGCTAGTAAATAAATGTTAAAGTGTTCCCATGAACCTGAAATGGTCCTCTTCTTGAAACCGTTGTAAATCTTATATAGACCGAGACGTTACAATTCCATAATGACAAATATAAGAAAGTAAAATGGCTCGATGTGTATGAATACATATAAAAATTCTGAGAAACATTGATAGGCACTTTTCATTTCTGGTATTAATTACGGTTTTCACATGCATGCAAGACTATTTTGAGCAGCCCACAGGATAGTATTTCATCTAAATGCCGCATTTGAGTATTTTGTATCATTAATGTAAGTTATTAGTCCCCTCTTCAGTTAGTAATAACTATTTTTCATTCATCACTAACGGGATGGCTGCAAACATCAAATCTATAGATCAATCTCTGTTAAATGGTATACTAATGAATGGAAAAAATAATGAAATCCATATTTACGAAAGATATTATTTAATTAAATAGTCTGATATTGTGAGACAGTTATGTTATAAACAAATCATCCCTAATCATTACGAATTTCGTATGGTTATTAACGTACGGATTTTTACTAGGAAAAAGTAAAAAATGTCCAACTGCCAACTGCCAAGATAGCCAACAGCTTATCAAAAATGAAGATTTTGGCGTGCGCAGATTTGTAATTGTTGAGGAATATGTAAGTAACAAAGACACATACTCATTATTTTCTGACTTTAATGGAATTTCGGTGCCATATACTCATTAGGAATGCTAAATAATCAATATGAAAACATTATATTTATTTCGAAATTTGTTTCTCTGCTTAAAAAGACTCCAGAATAACAATTTACATTACAACAGATAAAAATAAAGAATTTACTTTGAACACTGAACATAATATTTTTTTACTCGAGTCTTACCTACAATTATATGAATGAAGATCTTAAAAGATAACTCGGTATCTATGGATGTAAAAAAAAATAATCCGACAAACATGGATATGCACTTTCCATTTCCGACCTAAATTACCATTATCTCATGTATGCCATGATTATTTATTATCCTTGTGCTTTAATATATTAACTTATATTCATACTTAAATATGTTATTTGATACATTCGAAAGAGCACATTACATATATAGAGACTAATATACACTTACAGACACACGCATATACACACAAGCACATACATATATACATACACACACGCGCACACATATATATTCGTAAGAAGACACGATATACACACACGACTTTTTATAATTTAAGTGCATTACAAGATGCACTTAAATTATATTTTATCGAAGCGTTTTCACAATAATTTCCTATTTTTTATTGATATTATTTTTCATTCAATATTTCAGCTATTAGTTCTAAAAATACTTATATTTTATGTAAATTTAAGAGCTATAAATTTAACAAAATAATGAATGACGAGAAACCGTTCAAAACTATATGTATTAAATACAGCTTCTGATGCAGGGCATAGGTGAAACTCAAACCCAATTAAGGAATTTATGGAGGAAATTATTTATTTCAGGATAGTCTCAATTTTCAAGATATTGCATTTTTTAAAAATTAATTTCATTATTAAAAAGAAAAATTTTTAAAAAAAAGGGTATGTTTTCATCTATTAATGACTGCTCACATTGCAATATCTGTGAAATTTTCAAAACCTATTTTGTTTTCTTGCTGTGTTTCGCTTTTCGATAATCTTTCTGCAAATACAATGTTTTTGAGAAATAAAGGCTTATTTCAACACGAAAATTAAATGAGCTGACTGAAAGAGGTATCCTAATTCTTAGGTAATTGGGCCCATAAAGACTGGCACCAAGATCAGCTGTAGAATTAATTTGTTCGCTTTGCTATGCTCCTCAGAACGGACAACTGATTTAATGTTGTATGATCTAGTCAATTTCCCAGTTAGGCTTGTTTTTTTATCACCAGTTACAAACAACAAATGAGTATGGGGAATTTTTTCTTTTTTTGCTAATTAATATATATCGGAAAAATTTAGAAAAAACATAATTTAACAATTCAAATAAAAAAAAAAATTAATTTAAACTATACATTTTAATTTGGCTAATATATTGACATTGCAGCATCATATTTTTTAATATATACTCCTTGAAACGACACACTCTTCATGAAAGCTGTAACACGCCCGTGACATATTACTTAAATAATAGGAAATTCACCAGCCTTTTTTAATTAACGTAATTCTGAAATATTTAGAAAAAAATCATAATTTAATAAATTAAATAAAAAAACTTAATTTAAACCTTACATTTTAATTTGGATAATATGTCCAGACTATAGCAACATATTTTAATACAACATATTATATACCACACTATCAAGACGATGTACTTCAATGAAAGCTGCAACATGATCGCGACATATTACTAAAAAGCATAATAAATTTACCAATTATTATTTGTTTTTTACTTTCAAAAATAATATCTCAAATTGTATATATCAAACCTCTTTCTTTACTTTTAATAAAAAACATTATCTTTTCTGCCATTTCAACTCATGTTTTGTGGGATTTCTACGCGAGAACTTCTGAGTTCCTTTTATTTCGCAACCTCTTATTGATTTTGTTTATCCCGGAATAGCGAAATCCAACAGGAATCATACTATTATCAGCAGGTGTGAAGTCGCAAGCCTTTGTAAGAAAAAAACACAGGACAGTGTTTTCTGTATTTCTTTTCCATTCTACTTCCTCTTTGATTATTTATTTATTCTTGATGTGAAAGCTGTTACGACGTTGCTTTTGCAAGTTGGGCGTCAGATATGAAGGGGCATATATTGGATTTTAAATTCTATTTCCGTTCTCACGCCTGGGAATTGAACTTTCTAAGAAAATCATCTTTCCAATAACATGTTTTTCCCTTTTTTGTATAACATACTGAACTGTCAGTTTCGTTCAATTTGATTTTGGTTAACTAAGTTTTCCAAGTGTGTTTTTCCCCGTAGCAAATGCATGCAAATCCTTTGGGAAATTGAAATTTAAAATTTCTACATGAAAATTGGGGTTTTGAAAGTGTAATTCAATTTCCTTTTGTCTTTATTTCTTTTTTAAGATGCAAGTTTGTAGATAGATGATCTTATTTCTTTTGATGCAAAACATGAAAGCACTTTCGTATAGTATGCTATTCCTGTAACATGCGCATTTTCATGTTCCATAAATTTAAATACACATTTCCGATAAAATTTAAATTTTTCCCAAAAATTTTGCAGCAGATTCACGTTGTTTTTTAATGGAAATATTTTGAGCTTTGCGGGGGCATTTTAACCGTTATCTTCAAACGTTGAATACGTCTCAAAATAAAGATAATAAAAAGTTTTGTTTCATGTAAAAATCGCTAAGAGGTGAATAAATTTAATTAAATTTAAGCATCGAAAAATTATTGAATCTTCATTGTGAAATCATGCATAATTATGTTACAAATTTTAATCCCTACTACAAAATTGTAATAAAATTTTTGAGATAAAAATCGCGAAGAGGTGAATAAATGTTTCGATTTCAGTACATTCCAGATTTTGATTTATTTGAAAATTTCAGCCCAACTAGCAGTATTTTGTATCAGAATAGTTTGCAGAGAATGAAATACGTGTTAAATCAATTTTTAGATTTTCCATTCTTAATTTTTAGAAAATTTTCCAACTAATTTTCATATAGAAAAGTTTGCAAAATGAAACATTATCGACTAAATATGTTGTAAATTTTAGTAGATAATATTTCTTTTAAAAGTTTTCTATATGCAAAATTAAGGAAAAATTCCATTTTGTTATATATCCTTTCAAACGATTATATTCTATTTATTTGAGGACAAAAGATAAATACATTTTAAAACCATTTCAAAATCTTTTCCAAACCTTTTACAGTCGTTATGTGATAATACTCGAAAGAACCTTTCCTGCTTGCAAAACTCGTGACAGCGTGAAAACCAAAATTCTCCCCCAAACCCTAGATGAAGTGTGTCAAATCCATTCCTACGAAAGTGCGTGTAACCATGAAATATGAGCTTCCGTTTGAGCTGCGTCACAAAACCCCAACCCATCACGTTTTAATCCTGCATGCTGTGATGGCTCACCTACAACCTCGGGGAATATTTCTTTTTCAGATTCCTCGAATGCCCATACAAAGTGTCTGGTCTTCCAACAGATAAGATGAAAGACTATAGAGATAAACAAGTGTTTAGAATTTCTTGACTCAAAACAAACTGCATTTTTGAAAGATTATTTTAATTTTGTAACAGAAAAATTTCTAAGGACGAACTCAAAAGAAGCTATATTACATCCAACAGAATAACTCTTAATGTCTTTAATTTTCGAACATCCTACTTATTAATTTTAAAAGTTGAATTAGAAATTATTCATGTGCTGTGAAGTGAATTAAATAATCTGCAATAAAAATAAAAAGTTTCAAAATAACCAATAAACAGATATAATGAAGGTCGAAGGAATTCACATGAAAGAAAATAACAATCAACCATAAAAATCAACTAATTTATGTATATTAAAATACAATTTAATTGTATTCATGAACAATAATAAATTATTGGTGACAACACAATTATATATAATTAATAAATTCCAGTATAACTAAAAGCTAATTTCAGTTATCTTTCTGAAACAAGATGTTTCTATACTGCATGATAGGAAAACACAGATATGCTGGTATGAAATATTTATATTTACATATATTATCTAATTCCATATGGGCGTTTTATTTTAAACGTTACCTTTCGACAGTGTTCAACAAAGAGTGTTAAAACTAGCACATAAATTTAAAAAAATACCAAATTTGGATGATTTGAACTACTTTTTCAAATAACGGTGCTTAGTTATGTACGTTCAAGTGCAATTATCTAATTCCATATGAACACATTTAAATGCTACCATTCGATGCTGTTAAATAGAATGTATTAAATCGTACATAAATAATAAAAAAGTTATTAAAAGTATTAAGTATTATATATAGTATAGTTATAGTATTTAATTTATAGTATAGTTACAGTATTTTAAATTCAAATCAGTACAGTATTGTATTTTTAGCTAAGTTATAAGTATGGATTAATAAACATTTGGTTTAGCAGCGGAAACGGACGAATCTATTACTTTTTAAGGGTGCTAGTCAGATATACATGGCGAAAAATGCTTTGAAATAAAAATATATAATAGTTAGTGGAGTATTTTTTTCCATCTAGTTTATCTTTCAATATCGCATGATGTAACATTTGAATTATCAAAAACTAGAATTCATTTTATTGCCATAAAATCCCCTCCCTAAATGACATGCTTTCTCCTATGATGAAGTTTTGTTTGAACACAACTTGGCTATTGTAATAATTTAAAAATTAAACATTGCATATGCCGACAATTTAAAATTATGAAAGAAATTAGCACATCTAAACCTAAAGCAAATCATAAACTGCAACAAATAAATCTTCTGAATTTTCTGAAAATATTTCACGGTTGAGATATAAATTCTAAAAGAGCAACTTTTAAAAACTCCATCGTGTAAAATAATCCTTCAAAAGCTTATGAACGGAACAAAAAAAACAGAATTCTTCCGAAATGTCACCCATTACGTACAAAGAAATTTGAGCACTTTCTTTTCGTTGAATTCTAAGAAAAAACATTCGCATCTGAATCATGAAGGAGACTTGATGCATCAAATAAAACTCCCTTTCTACTGCGCTGTGAAAGTCATTACAAAATCATTCAAATTTTGGTGTCTCATTTCAACGCTTATTCCAGCTTGAAGAAAATACGCGATTGAAAATTTTCTTCTTGTTCAAGATGCACCGAACAGCAACAAGAAGAAATATTTCTTTCACAGTTAACAGAGAGAAGGAACAGTATGAGTTGCATTTTTTAAAAGTTGAGTTTCGATATGCCTTTAATTTTTTTTTTATAAGGATAGATAGAATTTGTTACTTGATAATTTCAATTTCACTTTTAGCTGTTCATTTAAGATTTGTTGCAATTAAACAGGGAGCTGAAATCTATAATGAATTTGAAATTTGTTTTTTTTTTATTATTAAAAATCTTTTTGGTTTAAATTTTCATGATGTTTTATGTCATCATTTTAATTAAGGCAAAAAAAAAAAATAATAAAGAAGTGCAAAATGAATAAACCATTTAAGCGAATATCCATTATACTAATTTATTGTTATTTTCATGAAATGCCAAACTTAATTACTAATTTTTATACATAAATTTAATAATTGGTAATTAAATTATTAAAGATAAATTATTATACCATGCTAAGCATGAACAATGTTCTGTACATGTTCTGTGTAAAGGCTTAGTGTTTTCATTGATGTTAAATGTTTGTTTAAATATTTGCACTATTTTTTTTTATTTTTCTTGAAATAAAGAAATAAACCATACAACAAAATATTAAAAATTATTTGAAATAAAAAAAAAAAAGAATAAAGAACTTATCCATGACAGCTGCGTCTGTAAAGAACTTATAAAAGTTAAATAGAAAATGGCGAACTAATTAAGATAGTTTATTATGCACTCAGTAATATAATAATTAATAACACCTATTATTAACAATATTATTATTTTACTTTTTACTCGAAAATAAAAATTAATACGTTGTAAATAGAATAAAAAAAAAAAATTTAATCGGCTGGGCTGACATACCCATACATTTTAGGATTTAACTTAAGCATAACAGGAATCTTAAATAAAGAAGGAAAAGGTATCAATAAATCATATTCAGGCAATAAATTATGTTCGTATGATATTTATAGAGATTACATGATAACCCGCAGTTTAATCTCAATTATAAGGATTTTTTTCTTGTTTGTGAATGAATTATACATTTCTTTTCTTTGTTAAAAATAAATTTTCTTTCATTTTTTTGTTTCAAACATTAAAACATCGATTAAAAAACTAAATATATTTATCGATTATCGTGTTATTTACAAAAAAAATAACAAAAGAAATTGTAAACCACATAATTATCGAAAATCGCGATAAAAGCAAAAGCTAAACATATTTTTTCAATATTAATTTTATTCATATTTTATTCAATCAATTAATTATTTCGATATTAATATTCAATTATAATTTTTTAATATTAAATGCTTGAGGATAATATCCAGACTTTTTGTACATGTCTACTAATAAATACTGCCAAAAACAGTATTTTTCGTAAATATTTTAATTTTAATTGAGTAAATTTTCACTAAAACTATGTTGATTCAATAGGGGCCTGAATGGCCCAGTGGCTTTCTTCAGCTCCACAGGTTTCGGGTTCGAGTCCCGGTGGTGCCATGGATGTTTGTAGTGATTCGGAATCCACTTTAAACCGATTCCTAATAGGATCGTAGAGCGTTGCGGGGGCATTGCTACTCCACGTCAGTGGCTTATCTTCAAGCTAAACCCCTGGGTAATGCACAGTGAGTAACGTCTGTGCAGTGCTTACCTGAAGGCATCAAGACCAAGCTGTCTAAGTGTTTGCCAGCTGCATTTGAAAGAAAATGTTGATTCAATACATTCGGTTTTTAAAATGAACAATACGCTGATTCTTTTTTTTGCTAAACAAGATTATCGATTCGCCAATCGATGTTGTTTAAACTTCTTTTCAAACGGTTTATTCCTTACTTCCACACACACATAACGAATATCTTGCTAATATTTTTATTCGTTTGAAAAAAAAAATACCCTTAATAACGGTCAGGTAAAAATAATAAATCGAAACATTATCCAGAAAAAATATTATTTGAAAAATGAACTGTGATGCTTAGCTTACATTTAACCCTTAAGGGAGGTTTATTTTCTTTTAAAGAAAAATGAACTCCTAGTACTTTAACTAAATTTTATTAGACTATATTTTATTATTATTTTTAAATCTTTCAGACAATAAATCAATAGTGACAGCTGTTCCACAGTAATGTTGTTTTACTTTTTTATTTTCTGTTTTTTTTTTATTATTATTTCATTTTATTACCTATAAATTTATGGATATTGTTTTCGAGAGCGGAATTTTTAGTTTCCTTCATCAATTTTTGTTTCTTGACACGTTTTAACATTTCTTATTATTTATTGTTTTAGATTTCTTTCATGAGTTATTTTTATTGATTTATTTAAATTTTTTTCACGAGCTAGTTTTATAAATGATACTTTTAATTTCTTTTATAAACTGTTTTATAAATAATACTTTAAATTTGTGTCATGAGATTTTTTTTTTTATACATAATATTCATTTAAATTTATTTCACGGACTAATAAATGTCTAATTATAAAAAAAAAAAAATTGCAGCAAAAACAATTTTATTTCAAAATGAAACTGAAATTTTTCAAGAAAAGAAAATCATTTGGAATTCTGTAGTTTTTCTATGTTAAAATTGTTGTTATGCGTTTTGCTCTTACATTAAATTATAAATTTTATGTCTAACCTATTCTACTACGTCTATATGCGATTAATGCGATAAGAGTCGATTTGGATTCTATTTTCATCCTATTTACTTTTATATTATTTTCGATTATTTTTATTTCTTTCCTTTCGCCCTTCGATTTTACTTTTTGAGGTAAAGAAGATTTCGAGTGATTTGAATAACCCCATCAAAAGTCTTAAGCTATATTTTTTCAAACAAGGAAACCATTATAAAATCTAAGAAAATTTAATCAAAGATCTATTTTACATTTAAGAATAAAAATAAAATTTATAACTTCCAGCTTTTTTTTTAGAATTAAATCATAAATAATATTTGGTAGTTTTCAAAAATCTCTTTTCCCTTCTTCTATGTGAAATTTTCTGTTTCTCTATTCTATTGCATGTATGACATCGATACTTCTTTAAACATACCAAAGAAATATGTCTAGATACTCTAGACCAGGGGTCTCAAACTACGGCCCGCGGGCCAAATCCGGCCTGCCAGTGTCATCCCTTCCGGCCCGCGACAGCGAATTTATCAGTTTACTACTTATTGTTGCTGTTCTAATAAGTTGGATAGAAAAACACAGAATGTTAATAATTCAGTTTTATTGACTTGCTAGGTAAAGTTTAATGACAAGCATGATACGTAGAAAAAATTTAACTTAAGTAACAACTAACAAGTAATAGAAATGAATCTCACAAACATAATAAACTAGTGAACATCCCCGCGGTTTCCCTCGGTAGTTATGTTGGGGTAAGGGAGTATCGCATATGTATGTATCTCGATGTTTGTAATGTATATATCCTGAATCAAATATATGATTTTTATCCCCCTCAGGAACGGAAAAGCTAAATTAACGCGAATGAAACCGTGGGGTATTCACTTGAAAAATATTAATGAGATTTATGTAACTATGTGATTTTTCACTGACAGTAGTTTGCAATTATGCTTGTTATTAAGCTCACAGCAAGTAATAAAACTGGTCTATTATCATTTTAGATAATGGCAGAAAAATAAGCTATTCACTGTCGCGGGCCCTTTGTACACTGGCGTAAACAGATTTGGACCTAAGGCCGTCATTTGGAGACCCCTGCTCTAGACAGTCAGTGAATCATTTGGAATTAAGAAAGGTTGATTGAACTTTTGTGACATTGCTTTCTTATAACCAGAGATTCATAGTTATGTGAACATTTATAAGAAGACAAACTTCTTTTTTTTTGAATTTATCTGATATCTTAAATTCTAATATCAAGTTAAGATTCGTAAAGGTAACATAAAAACTTTGAGCGTTTAGTAGTTATAAAACAGATTTATTTTTATTTGGTGCAAAAATAAAAATTCCCATTCAATATTTCTGTTATTTCTGGAGGAGAGCATGATTCTAAGGAATGACAATTCATTGACTTGGCATACTTCTTATATCTTTAAAAAGTAAATCCATAAATCAAATTATAAGATAAATTATATATAACAAACTATATATTCATAAATATATAAAGAAAAGAGCCAAAAACACATCTACTTTAATTTGAACTATTATTGCACTTCCAAATAATTACTAAAATTTCTATTTATAAAAAATTGTTTCGACTACTATTAATTACATTCTAATTTATGAAAAAAAAAAGATTATCATTAATTCCAAATTTGAATTAAAGTGGTTTTCTTTTCGTATAAGACATACACGAGAAATATTTTTGTATTACTAAAACATATAAAATGAAATATTTCTATATTACATTTTTACATCGAGTCGAAACAATATTTTCTTAAGAATTAACCATTGGAGGGACAAATATAATGTTAAATTGAGTTACATTTTTGATATGCAATTCTCTTATCAATATTACGAATTTATATTCCCTGTAGATTTGCAAGCAATTGCATTGAATAAAAAAAAAATACGTCTCATAAAATATAAAAATTATTGCTGAAGTTTTATTTTGTTTGTTTGGAAAAATAACAACGGGAAAAAGAATTCAAAATCTAATACATGAAACACTTGATTTATTTCGAAAATTGATGTATAAACCGCACAATATAGGCCGAAACTATTTTCCACAAAAAATACGATTAAAGGACCCAATCAAATGTAAGAAATTACATCCAATGTTTTTATTTATTTATTTTTCAATTGTAAACTATCGCTATTTCATTATTGAAAATATAGGAATTCATGAAGATTTGAGTTGATGAAAACCAAACTAAAATTACTTATTTACTAATTTATTTATTAACAGATAGATAAACCTTTTTGTCACACAATCAAGCATTGTTTCATTTTATATTTCTTAACTGGAATCGTATTTTTAAAATTACTGCTAAGAAATTACAGACATACAAAAAGATTTATCTATCATTAATAAATAAATAATTTTAGTTTGATTGCAATCAGACAATTGAAACAGCTAGATACTTACATTGAATTGAGTTTAACAGCACTCCCCACTATAAAAAAAAACGTATGAAAATCAATTTAATTTATATTTATTGCAAATCTTTATATAAAAAATATTATTTGATAAAAAGTCAGTAAAGAATTTGACACAATATATTACATTAATTAAATATTTTTTTAATATTTTGACCAATTTTTGTAGAAACTAAGCTGAAAAAAAATTGTTTTTATATTTATTGACAGTATTCAAGACATTTGAATTTCCACATCAAAAAAGTGTAAAGTATAATTTGCAAGCCATGTAATACCATGATCATATTGAATAATATGACTGCAAAAAATTGAAAGGAAAACTAATTTTTAAATAAAAAATATATTCCAAAACTTTTCTGTCGAAATTGTCCTTCATACTATTATTCAACATGTATCTTTATAATATCTTCGTAAGCATTTACAGCTTTATAAATAACATTCGATAGAGTAAAGAAGTTGGTGAAATTCGCTCATCTCTTAAATTCTAATTTTTTTTTTACTTAGAAAACAGTAACCCTACAATGTTTTGTACGCACGTACTCTAAAACTAAAGAAATATATCCAGTTATTGCAGAATGTGATCTATTATTTGGAATCAAGGTATGACTGATCAGGTTTCTGTGACGTTGCTCTCTGTCAACTCATGTTTCAGGGTTATGAATACATTCGCAGGAAGATAGCAGACGCTTTTTTTTTTTTCGGGGGAGTTTAGATGTTTTTATATCAATTGATGAACTTGTGCATTTTGTGCATGGAATCAATTAATTATTTTGTGCATTCCAATTATTTAAACAATGAAAATTTTAGCATTTCATAAGGTTGGAAGAAAATCATATGCTGGGTGAAGGTAAACATGAACGCACGGCATGGATGCAAGAAATATCAAATAGTTATTTTCGAAAATTTTTAATCGCGTAGTTAACAAGAGAAGCTGTAATATCGGCGTATTTAACTTTATTTAGTATTTCAGGCTTCTAAAACGAAAATAATTAGTGAAGTTTTGCAGCATTATACCATTCTAAGTTTATTAAAGCGAAACACCGAACCTCATATTTGTCAGTTTACAGAAATTTTCTTTAAACTTCTGAAACTTGCAAGAAATCTCGAGATTTCTATTATTTTCTTTTACAGTATCCCTGGAAAAATATTCCACATGCACTGTAATTTAACCATCACCACCAAAAAAAAAAAAATCATTTCGAGAAATATTCAATTGACATCTATTAAATTTTTCTATATATATAACTGCCTAAAAAATAAATTTAATTATTAATATTATAATACTGTGGTGTGCAAGTTGGGCAATCAGTTTGTAACTGGGTTTGGTTGGTTTGAGAACTCACTGCTTTATTGACACACGCAGAAATATAATATTTAACACATTTAGGGACAGATAATTGTAGATTCGTGGAGGAATTCCACTTCTAAGCCGAAAACATGAAACTCGTATAAGCATAGGGTGCTCGGATATTTTTAAAATTAATTAAATTTATATTTAATTATAATTAAACATAATAATTATATTTATAATTTTAATAATAACAATAATTATTATTATTCTTATAATTAATTTGACGCGAATAAAATGATAATTTTCTCTGTACAATCCGATGTACACGTTAGAATTTATGATATTAAAAAAATCATAGCATAAATATTTTATTAGACCTTAAGAGCATTGAATATGAAAACCTATTTTGATAAAACAAAACCACAATAATATTAGTTACTTAAAAACATGATATTAGTTATGTAAAACCCTGAATTATCTCGCATTTAGACAAATTATATATATATAGATTTAAATTATAAGGATTTACAAAAATGATGGTTCATTTAAAATTCTTTCATGTAAACTATCAGCAACAGTATTGGTGTTGTATTTTATGTTTGGTTTGGTTTGTTTGTCGCTCTACTGTCATCTTGTGCACACGAGGGCTAAGCAGAAAGGCACCTACAGTTTAAAGATTCCGAATCACTAACAAACATCCATGTCACCACCAGGATGTATTTTATGTCAGATTAAACGATGTTTTTCATAATTTTTCGAAAGACATTAGATTCAAGACTGCAAATGTAAAAACTTTTCTGTACGCATCATATTGTGTATGCGTAAGTACATCGATACATAGTTGTACTCATTGACAAGGTAATATAAACTGATGTTTGTGAAAATCGCAACACCATGAAAGAATCATCATAAATGAATGAAATTTAATACACAGTTGAGTGGTAGTAGTAGAAATAAATGATTAAATGTTCAAAGCAAACAAACAATAACAAGTGATCGGAATCAGTATTTTGTGTAGCTACCACGCGCAGCAATAAGTGCTGCTACACGACGTGGCATGGAGTCAAACAAATTGTGAATGTCTGACTGAGGAAGAGCATTCCATATTGTTTGTATGCGCACCCAAAGTTCGTCTGCAGAAGCAACAGGACGAGGATCACGAGCGAGACGCCGACCAGCGAAATCCCACACATGTTCAATCGGCGACATATCCGGGAAATACGCAGGCCTAGGAAAAGCTGTACCTGCCGTTTTCCAAAGAAGGATTGAACAGTCCTAGCGATATGAGGGCGGGCATTGTCCTATTGAAATACAGTGCCTGGCAAGCTTTGAAGGAAGGGAACAGCTTGGGCTGTAAACTTCACTGATGTACCGGTTGCTGTTCAGATTGCCCACAATTCTTAGCAATTGAGATCGTCCATGATATGCTATGGCACCCCAGACCATAACTCCGGGTGTTCGTCCACTGTGGTGTTCGATAATGCACTCCGGAAGGTGGCGTTCACCGGCATAGCGTCTGACACGTATGCGGCCATCATGGTACCAGAAATTAAAGCGGGATTCGTCAGAAAACACGACATGCGGCCAATCAGCAAGCCAGTCTCTATGCTGAGCGACCCATTGTAGCCGCAGGCGGCGATGGTTTAGCGTGAGAGGGATCCTGTATAAAGGAGTCCTTGGCGCAGCCCACGCTGCAGCAGACGTCTACGAATTGATGAAGCACACAATGAAACACCTGTAGCTATTGACCACTGTGCTGCCAATTGTCTAGAGGAAGCTGTACGGTCCGTCAGCGCCATGCGGACCAGGTGTCTATCATCGCGAGCTGACGTCACATTTCGGGGTCCACGCCCGGATTTCCGAGTTGTCCGACACTCGTCCGTCCACTGTTTCCAAAGACGCATCACTGTGCTGCTTTTACGCTGCACACGAGCGGCTACAGCACGATAAGACAATCCAGCTTCGCGAAGGCCGATGATTCTCCCTCGTTCATACTCTGTACGTTGTTCAAATCTCTCTCTTTCGTCGAAGAGGCATAAGTAACGATTGAGTTAACGTTTACCACTAGCAGATAACCACCGATAACCATACACGTCTCATACAGCCGTCTATTTATTCGGATCCATCCGCTGTTCAGAGGGTGCTGCTCAGCATGCGCATGCGCTACGGATTTGAAATTCTAATCATTTGCATATCATGCGCTAATTTGCATTTCCTGAAAATTTCAGCTCACTTGCGTAAGTCCTTCATGGTGCTGCAATTATTACAAACATGAGTTTAGATTGCCTGGAATAAAATTGCACCAATTTAATTTCAAACACCAATTAACATTAAATCAACACGAACTACATAGAGTATTTGGGACTATTTTCCTATCAAAGAATGATGACAGTTGACTAATAGTTCAAACAGTGCTTGACATCCATGAGTAAGTACGCTTTTTCTTAATGATCGCTAAACAATGCAAAGCTGTAAACTTCGAAGAATTCTTTACTTACAAACATTCGTTAATTCATTCAAGAAATTGACGAAGTATGTGCATTAACGCAACACAGTGATTAATTAATGGTTTATTTGTGTCTAATCATGCAAAAGTAAGTTGATGTTAAGCCCGCAGTCAAATGTTATTGAATCCTTTCATGCATTATTTTCTTTTTGCGATAAACGTAGAGATCACCATTAAATAAATCATATGCAAAATGCAATACTTAAATATTGCCCACTACATATATTATAATAAAACTATATAATTTTCATAAACTATATTGTTTTTAATATATTTTTTGAAAATAAGAAGTTTGTTCAAGTGACGCAGATTTTTGTGAAATTATAAACGCTTATCAGAATAGGTTTTTTTAGATTACACTTATCGTAACATCATTACAATTATATCTACTATCAATCGTATACATAGAGATTTTGTATTCCCGAGCGAGCTTGTAAAAATGTGCATTTAATTTGTACTCGTAGAAAATTTATACATAATGTCTACAAGACTTATTCAGAACAGAACAGGAAAAAAATACAAATATAAGTGAAAATGGTTGGTTGGATAACAAAGAATAATTAGAAGTGAACAATATTTTGAAGTAAAATAGAGTAATTTGAGGCATGTAAATAATATAAAGAAATAATATAATATATATATAATGTATTAATTTAATTGTAATTGAAATTGCATTAATGTAATTAAATTGAAATTGTATTAATAATAATTAATCGAAACTTGTGAAGTTTTTGTTGCAGGCTGTTTGTCACAAATACAAATTTATGTAATACAAGTAATTTTTAAATGGTTTTCAATTTGGAGCAAGATTAAGCCCTATGTTCAAACTCATGAAACCTCAGAACAACATGAAGCTTCTTTTGAAAAATGGAAAACTTTTTAAGAAGAAGTGAACAAGAATTATCAATAGAGCAATGGATTAGGTTTGCCAAACAAGTGTTGAAACAGAAAGAAAAATCGGAGAGTTATTTTAATAAGACGCCTAGACATCATTGTGTTTTTGGCTAAAAAACTAATTTAAAAAAATGATGCTGATAAAAGTTTTTAATATCATATTTGACAAAAAATGCTAGACATCTCGCACATAGATAAAATGAATGAAATCATGCATTACATTCACATACATAAAAAAAAACAAATGTTGAAATACGGAAGTCATACCTAAGTTTTGGCTAATTGGGAGAAAAACCAGTTAACATAACACTAGATATTTCATTTTATTCAATATGAGCTACCATATCATTTTATAGGATGAAATAGCTCGTTCTGATATCCATTTGTCTTGTAGAGCACATGATTCTATTAAAATTGCAACAAAATGGGAATTATCTTTTAATAAAAAGAAGAGATTACAAAAATTGATTGATATGTTTGACAAGCCATATCTAATACTAAATAAAATTAATTATCTATATCTTTTCCTCCGTCCCTAAGATTATTATAATTATATGAGCCACAATGAAAGAAACATTCACATTTATGCTTTCATGAAATACAAAATTAAAATTCATCGAAAGGAACAATTTATAAAGGAAACAAATGTCACGCATTATACAAAAATTAACAAATGATAATTGAAATACACTCATATTTTAAATTAGAATTTCACCAAAACATTTATATCTATGCATATTTCAATAGATAATGGATGTAAAATTAGTCTATATTTTAAACAACTGCATGTTCACAATAGAAAAAAATTATCTTGATAGAATTTTATTCATTTTAAAAGGACATACAGATAGGCAAGGAAATAATAAATTATATATATTTAAAATGGTCAATAAATGA
>BPLR01008138.1:0-125662 GCA_021605095.1 Caerostris extrusa | reverse complement strand
GAAATAGTGCATTAATTGCTTTATCAAGATAGTGCTTTAAATTTGATAACATTCATTTCAAGACATCTCTTACTTGTAATACGGGTTCATAGTTCAACTCTCTTAAATGTAACACTATAGGCCTCGGATTGACAAAATAAGGAAAAAAAAAAAAAAAAAAAAAAACTATGATACTTTTTTGTTGACAAAGAATTTTAAAAAAGTATGTCAAAATATTTGATTCAAGAAAGCTGAAATTTACATTTTATGGTTCCAAAATAATTTCTCAAAGTAGATTTATGTTTTCGCATATGGATGGTAGAAAGTTACGTTTTCTTCTGTCATAACTAAAAAAAAAAGTCATTTAATTTAATAAATAAAGACCCCGAAAAATTAGGAAGTTTACTTATTTTCAAAATGATATTCTAAATACACAAAGATATTTATTGTTCTAAAAGTAATTTGTTTTCATTCATTGTAAAATTGTCATAAATCTTTACAGAAGCCCACTTTAAATGTGTCATCCATCAAGACTTTATTAATGAATATGCATCACTCAAGTTAGGTCTATATTTCATTCATCGACAGTTAAAAAAATTCAAACCAAGCACAGATGGACTCGTGGTTTTTATTTTTTTTTAATTCCCTCGATTGTCCAACCATTTTTCCCCTCGATGTTTACAATGTTTCAATGTTTTTCACACACATCGCGGGCTTTTTTTTTTTAAATTTCTTTTGTCTTTTTCTTTACATCTTGGAACATTCCACCCCTTTTTTTCATGCAGATACATACAGACCTTAGAGCAGGGGTCTCCCAAACTTTCCATCCTTAGGGCCACATACTGTTTACTCCCGGTAAGTACCAAGGGCCAAAAACCGTTTTAATTTTTCTGCCATTATCTACAATTTGTAGACCAGTCGCCGAGTACGCGCTCTGAGCGATACACTGACACTACTAGACTACTTACACTGACACTAGTTCATTGACAGTAGTATGTAGTACGCTGGATAACTTCAAACTATTGTCATTGAAAAATCACAATTACATAAATCTCATTAGTATTTTTTTTACAAGTGGATACCCTGCGGTTTCTTCCGCGTTAATTTAGCTTTTCCGTTCCCGAGGGATTTTCGGGATAAAAATCATATGTTCGATTCAGGATATCGATATACATACATATGCGATACTCTTTACCCCAAAATACAGTGAGTGTAAAAGTATTCGTACAGTACGACGAATTGATTTTAAAAAGAGATCCGTTCATAAAATTATAAACAGAAATTCCATTTTAATTAATTATAAATATATAATAGAACATATTTTCACTAGTTTCATGAAATTGACACAAAAATAATTTTATACATGAATAAATATTTACAAAACTGAAACAATCAAACATCTTGTGGTGTAAAAAGTATTCGTACATCAGGTATATATTGGCCAATACAATCATAATATTTCAGCTAATACCTTGTAGGATATCCTTTAGCTCGAATAACTGCCTTGAGTCTCTTTTTGGCATCGATTCCACCAATTTTGCTGTTATTGAGCTGATATGGCGTCCCATTCTTGATTAAGAGCTGATTCCAAATCATTTTTATTAGAAATATGTCTGGATCTAATATTTTTTATCAAGAATGTCCCATAAATTCTCGATGGGGTTGAGGTCCGGCGATTGAGGAGAAAATTTCATGAACTTTGGGGTATTATATAGTATCCGGAGCCTTGTGTTTCGGGCTGTGTGCTTGGGATCGTTATCATGCATGAAAACGTAATCACCATTCAAGCCCATTTTTGTTGCACTAGGTCCTAAATTATTTTTAAAATGTTAATATAAAGTTGATGATTCATAATGCCTTTAATAAATACTAATTTGCCCACCCAGAAGCACTCATACAACCCCAAACAAGCAGATTTCTACCCCCATGTTTCACTGTTGGCACTAAATTGTTAGGATGCATTTCTGTATTGCGCTTTCTCCATACCATTCGTCTCCCGTCCGATCCAAATATGTTCTATTTACTTTCGTCTGTAAAAATAATCTTTTTCCAGAAATCTGGACATTCATTGACGTATTGCTTGGCGAAAGACAATCGCAGCTTCAATTCTTCTCACTAACAAAGAATTTTCGTCTAGCAACACGGCCATGAAAACCTTCATTTCTTCATGCATTTCGAACAGTACTTACGGAGACTGCTGTTCCCATGTTCTTTAGTTATGATGTTAATGCAGGAGCACTTATTTTGGGATCCTTCTTTAATGAACGTACCAGAAACCGTCTGTCAGATGATGTCAATAGACATGGTCGCCCAGTACGAGAACTGTTTTGAACCTTTCCAGTGGCAAAACTTTTTTATGATTGACTGCACAGTTGAACGGTCTACCGACCAGATCAGAAATCTTGTTGTACGATTTACCATTTTTACAGAGCTTTAAAATCAGTTCTCTTTCGGAAACACTTTGTCTCTTTACTTTTACGACCCATTACAGAATTTCTAGTTTCTCACTACAGTAAAATTTCCACTGAAGAACCTTTTTTAAGTAGCTTACAAGATGACGTCAATTAACTACATCATAATGGCTAAACCAATCACAAAATAACTAAAAAAAAAAATTTGCATTTCTTTTAGTGTACAAATACTTGTTACACCACAAGATGTTGGATTGCTTCAGTTTTGTAAAGTTTTATTCATGAATAAAATTATTTTTGTGTTAATTTTACATGAAACTAGTGAAAATATGTTCTATTATATATTTATAATTAATTAAAATGGATATGTTTATAATTTTTATGAACGGATCTCTTTTAAATCAATTGTCGTACTGTACGAATACTTTTTACACTCTCTGTAACTACCGAGGGTAACCGCGGGTTGTTCACTAGTTTATAATGTTAGTGGGATTCATTTCAATTATTTGTTAGTTGTTATACTTAAGTTGAATTTTCTGCGTGTTATGCTTGCCATTAAGCTTTACCCAGCAAGTCAATAAAACCGAGTTATTATCATTCTGTGTTTTTTTATCCAACTTATTACAGCAACAATAAGCTATTCGCTGTCGCGAGCGGATGGATGACACTGGTGGGCCGGATTTGGCCCGCGAACCGTAGTCTGGAGACCCCTGCCTTAGAGTAATAATAAAATAGGTCTCGTCCTCCTACTCTAAAGGAACTGAAAGGTGGGACAAACATCTCAGTACTGGAGTGGGTGCTGTATAGCCCCCTGTTTCCATGCTCCTATTTATTCAGAAAAGAAAACATGTTATGGAAAGATCCCGAGAAATTCTTCTTCTCAAGTCATACATTTATTGAACTATGTGCTTACTATAAGTAGGCCCATCTGAAGCAAAAAGATAATTTTTGAATCGCCTTTTAAGTTCAAATGACAATGTAGGAAATGCGACAAAACGAAAACAATTCTTTGTGGAATAAGTTCAGGCATAATACAAATTTCTTTTTCCGAGATGAAAAACCATCGATTAATCACCGGGACGAGCGAACGTAAGCGTGTTTCATTGCGCTACTGGTTTTTTTTTTTTTTACTCTCACATAAATATTAATGTTCGTCTTTCATAACGCCGAGGAAGGAATGAATGGTTCTGAGAGATTCGATTGATTAACATCTGTTCTTCTGAAACAGGGGTCTCCAAACTTTCCAGCCTTAGGGCCATACTGTTTACTCCAGTAAGTACCAAGGGCCAAAACCGTTTTAACTTCTCTGCCATTATCTATAATTTCTACACCAGCCGCTGAGTAAGCGCTCTGAGCGAGCATACGCTTACTAAATTCGCTGGTTGAATTACTACAATATCTTTTAATAATTGGTACAAGTAAAATTGATCCACAACTACAAACTATTGTCATTGAAAAATCACAATTACATAGATCTGATTAGTATTTTTTAACAAGTGGATACCCCGCGGTTTCATTCGCACTAATTTAGCTTTTCTGTTCCTGATGGATTTTCAGAATAAAAATCATGTGTTTGATTCAGGATATATACATTCCAAACACCGATATACATACATATGCGATACTCTTTACCCCAACATAACTACCGAGGGTAACCGCGGGATGTTCACTGGTTTATAATGTTAGTGGGATTCATTTCAATTATTTGTTAGTTGTTATGCTTTAGTTATGCTTGTCTTTAACTTTATCTCAATAAAACCGAGTTATTATCATTCTGTGTTTTTTCATCCAACTTATTACAGCAACAATAAACTATTCGCTGTCGCGGGCCGTAGTTTGGAGGCCCCTGTTCTGAAAGAACAACAGAAGCCGCTTTCACTGTTTTGAGAAAGTGTTATTTTTCGTTTCCACAACCTTGTTCAGGCTGGGTGGAAGATGATTCTTTCGGATTTCTGTCATCATTCATTATTTCGTATCTGCTGGAAACTCATAAACTCGTTTGGCCAGAGGGCGTATTTCGTGTTTTTACACGTGTATTTGCGAAAGAAAGAAAAAAAGCACTTCAAGTACCTCGCCAAATAACTCAATTTTCAATTAGCTACTGATCTTGTAAAAATTGGTATAATACATCGTCGTGTATTTAATTTTAAAAAAAACGCCTTTTTTTCTCTTTGATTTACATCTTTAAGATAAAATCAATAATTGAAATTGAATTATTTAACTGAAAATTTTGAAAGTGTACAGTAATGCGAAAACGTTTATAATTTCCATTTGAATTATGTTTTAGAAAGAAGTTTTGTTTGATTTATGAATAGTCACTATGACTTTAAATGGATGAGTACAGTTCAAAAGTACTTTATTTCAATAATGGTGTAAACAAATAGGTTTGTAAAAGGGCATATACTTTAAAAATTATTATTTAATTCAATTAATTATTTAATTTTTGAAATTGGGCTGCCATTTATCAAAGTTTGATACCATATGCCAACTCGGAAAATAAAACTTTTTCCCTTTATGTGGGATTAACAGACTTGCTGGGAGAATTCTTCACTTAGGACCCAGACATAAGAGAAGGCAATTGATTAATTAATTTTTAAATTTATTTATTTCTTTCAAGTTCCATTTCTATGCGAAGAAAATTCTCTAATTTTTATTTTAAAATCAACTAAGATCAGTGACTAACTAGTTACGACGAAGTTTGTTCTTAGAACTATTTGAATGAATTGAAATTATCTATTTACCTTTTTTTTGGAAAAATGTTTTTTTTTGATAAAAAAATTCATGACAGGGAAGTTTTTCGCCCGAGGTCGACCGACATATATTTTGAAATAGCGTTCTGTTTATAATATTTTCAATTTTTAAAGAATGGAAATGAATGGTTTCGCTTGAAAGTCTTTTTAAAACACAAAATGTTAAAATTTTCTTTCTTTAAGCTATTCTTCGATAAATATCACTTGGGCTTGCACGATTAAGTACTTTAATGTTATAGTAATAATAAGTATTAATGCTAAATATATGGGCCTGAATGGTCGAGTGGCTAGCGCTCGGTACCACAGGTTTCGGGTTCGAGTCCCGGCGGTGCCCTGGTTGTTTGTAGTGGTTCGAAATCCACTTTAAGCCGTAGGTCTCTGTTTCATGTGACTGTAAGAGCGTCACGGAGCCAAAGTCAGCCTTTTACCTACGGGTGCTCCATCACAGCAGAAGCTGCCCCTTTCCCTCCATCCATGAGTAGATCACTCATGGGATGTCCGTCCTGCACTGCAGGACATTGAGGATTAGTCAACAACAACAACAATGCTAAATATAATCAGATAGCTATGCATCATTGAAAAAAAAACCATATTGATTCTGTTGAATAATTCAATACAAAGTAATGTTACAAAGCTGATTAAAATGTACAACATTCCGGTTTATTGTTTCAGATTCCAGTTTATTGTATGTCATGGTGCAATACAGAGGTAACGACGGCACTCCGTTTCAGAATCCAAGGTGAGATTCGCTATCAGGTTTATTTGAATCTTCAGATCTTCCTTACAACGAGATTGATAAATGCAAATAAAACTTCTTTAAAAGGACACAAAAAAGGCGGTAAATATCATTTATGTATTATTGTTGTTGACTAATCCTCAGTGCCCTGCAGTGCGGGACGAGCGTCCCATGAGCGATCCATTCATGGATGGAGGGAAAGGGGCAGCTTCTGTTGTGATGGAGCACCCGTAGGTACAAGTCTGACTTTGGCTGGGAACTACGACTTAAAGTGGATTCCGAACCACTCCAAACATCCATGGCACTGCCGGGACTCGAACCCGAAACCTGTGGCGCCAGAGCGCCAGCCACTCGGGCCCTTTATTTATTATAATTGCTACAATTAATCATCATTAATGAATCGAAATGTTTATTAATATTCGTCAGAAGAACAACTATCGTGTTTCCTCGAAGATAAGACCTAATCAGAAAATAAGCCCTAGCATTATTTTACAGAGTGAACTTTTACAGAGTGCACTGGCGTCGGCCAGTCGTTATTGCCGAATGACCAAGTACAGGCGCACACATTTGAAACAAACGGACGTTGTCGCGACACAATTCGACACTTCGCGTGGGCAGTGGACTTTCAGAACTTTATTTTTCTTTCTAATGCAGCTGGCAAATAGACCGTGATCTTCGCCATAAGGGCTGCACAGACGTTACTCACTTTGCATAACCCAGGGGGCGCGTGTCACTTGAAGATAAGCCACGGACGCGGAGTAAGAATGCCCCCGCAACGCTCTACGATCCTATTAGGACCGGGACATACGGTTTAAAGTGGATTCCGAACCACTACAGCACCCATAGGCAAAGCCGGGATTCGAACCCGACACCTGTGGTACCGAACGCCAGAGCGCTAGCCATTCGGCCATCAGGCCCCTCTTTTAGAACTTGATTTAATAATAAATTTCGATGCTCAGGTAAAATGGGTGCAAAAGGAAAGAGCTATTCCATCGAGTAACAATCGCGGAAGACCCCAGCGATAAAAATCTCACAGCTTTCTGCAAAGAGAAGTTGGTCCGAAGATGGCGGGATCCCTGCCAACGGGTCGACGAGGGGGTTAAGAGTGGATGAGGTCGGCAACCATTATTTCCTGAAGAATCTTTCAGCAATTTTCAAGTTATATATATTGCGCGAAGTATACTTATTTCGACATACACTCCATTCACATACAGCTCCATTAAGGAATTTGTAATAAAACTATCCTATTTTTAAGGTCTGTTTTTTTAATTTTTGGATTGTGTTGCAAGGTAAGAGGTCTTTAAAAAGTCAATGCAATAATTTGTAAATATTTTCAAATATTTAAACTTGTCACATATTTTAATGCTTCTTTTGATTGTTAAGAAAATCTTCAATGTTTTAAAAAATCATTATTCCATTCTGGAAATGATTTAGCATATGCAAGTTTTTGTAATTACTTGGTTATGACCCCCAAAAAAAACAACAAATAATTAATCGTATGCAAAACATAGCACTTCCCGGCGGGGAATCGAATCCCGGTCTCCCGCGTGACAGGCCTGGGATACTTACCACTATACTACCGAAGATAACGCACGTGCCGAAACCCGGGATCGACCCAGGGACCTTTAGTCTAACGGTCTCCCAACTGAGCTATTTCGACGCATTAACATGTCTTCCGTGAATGGATGGCTTACAGAAGAGCAAAGTGTTTGGCTTTTCATAGGGATTTGCCCTTTAGATGACACCACAACCAGACTAATGGAAAGCTTCACGGCACTGGGTGGATGGCTTTCTTAAGCGATAAGAAATGTCTCTGAGAGAATCGTAATTTGGAGCTTTATGGCTATGTTCGAGAAGAAGACGATAGGACTGCATTAGAATAAATGACTTTGGTCATTTTTTTTTTTGAATGTTTCTTGAATGTGAATAAATGCATTACTTGAATTTGAATAAATGGTAATTATTGCGCATGAAAAATAAACTTGTGTAGTAAAAAAATGAATACAATACCGAGTCTTATTTTCTGGAAAACACGGTTAGCTTAGACAAATGAATCTATGCAAAGCATGTCAAGGGTTTATATACTTCTACGTCTCTTTAAAAATATCTCTTTAAAACCACGTAGAAGTTTCATTCGATAAA
Organism: Caerostris extrusa; assembly: GCA_021605095.1. Classification (NCBI taxonomy): domain Eukaryota; kingdom Metazoa; phylum Arthropoda; class Arachnida; order Araneae; family Araneidae; genus Caerostris; species Caerostris extrusa. The sequence continues at coordinate 117,644 of BPLR01008138.1, read as the reverse complement.
TCTGAATTCCTGATTCGTTTGGATTCCCCCATTTCAAACTTTCCTCATTTTGCCAAAACATTTTTTTATTATTTCAACAGTCATAATTTATTCGCTTTCAGATGAAATTTCCATTTTCATCTCTTTCCACTGCTGTTTGAAAAGTTCTCGGCAGTACGTCACCAATTCTTGGTAATGCGTTTCAGATGACTCTTCACCATATTCTTCTACTTTCAAGTTAAGACCGTGGGCAGAATATTCGTTATTAATTTTTGTCCTTCATTAAGTTTCTCCATAGTGACCAGATGAGCGCTCAGTACCACAGGTATCGGGTTCGAATCCCGGCAGTGCCATGGGTGTTTGTAGTGGTTCGGAATCCACTTTAAACCGTAGGTCCCGGTCCTAATAGGATCGTAGAGCGTTGTGGGAGTATTGTTACTCCGCGTTCGTGGCTTATCTTCAAGTTACAAGTGCCCCCTGGGTAGTGCAAAGTGAGTAACGTCGGTACAGCCCTTATGGCATAAAAGATCACGATCTATACTTGCCAGCTGCATTAGGAAAAAAAAAAAGTTTCTTCATTGCCAAGGATGTACATAGCTGTTTTGAAAATTCTTGCCATGCCTTTACAACTAACTGAACAGCTTCCAAATTTTGCTTAGGGTTATTTAATGGCTTTACTCATTTCAAAGCATCTGGTGAAAGGTGCCCTTCTGTAATTTTTTTTAAATTTCCAATTATCAGCTGAATCATCCAAGTTAACACCATAATCACCATCGGTATTCAAAGATTGCGTCGTTAAGCAAGACATTATTTCTTAAATCCATTCCATTACTCATTTAGGTTGTTATTTGAGTACCTTCGTTAATAAAGTCACCACTGTACATACATTTAAAAGCCGTTGCAGTATATAATGAGAAAGAATAATGACGAACCCAAGAAGAGATGGATTCAAGTTAATGACGAATTATTACTGACCCTGTATTTAATAACTGTTCGGTCAGATAAAAGTTCGCATCTGAGAAAGTCTCTCGACACTTACTTTTATTTGATTGTAAATAAGCAATTGCTGTTGCTTCTGGTTGTATTATTGTAATTCCTAGATTTAAAAAAAAAAAAAATAGTCGGAATTTTGTACCAATTCCTTGTTGCAGGGGTCGGCAACCTTTTGAGTCGGAAGAGCCAAAAATGACTATTTACAAAATTTCAAAGTTTTAAAGAGCCACAAAATTTTTTTTGCCAACAATAAATAACCGATGGGCTGAAAAGTTCGTAGGCTGGCACATAGATGGCTTTACTAGTATTAAATCCATACGATTTTTAGTTAGCCCAAACCTTCAAAAGACACGTGTATAAATTTGACAGCTGTTGCACTATTAGTATGTGAGTTATAGCATTTTTAGTGTTCATCACGTGCAGTCGTGCATCACGATGAAAGTCGTGCATCATGTGAAATGATGGAGCCATGTTTCATCCATTGTCACATATCGACGCAAAAATTCGGGTTTATTACGATTGAACAGCTCCAAACACTGCTTAGAATCATCAATTCGTTGTTGTTTTGGGTCGATTGCGAGCTCGCGCGGCACCCACTTTGAACAGAGCTTTCGCATATCCAAATATTCATTCACGTTATGTCCAACACGTTCCGTTGATATCTTTTAGGGTCTCAGCTATCTCAATCAACTTCACTTTACGGTTATCAGAAATTATTTTGTGGACTTTTTTGATGTTTTCGTCGGTAACAGCCTCTTTGGGGCTGCATCGTCCTCGGTGCTCATTTCGCCTCGTTTAAATTTAGCAAACCACTTCTCTACGGTTGATTTTCCTGGTGCAAAGTCCGAATAATGTTTATCGAGCCAAGCCTTGGCTTCAATAGTATTAATTTTTTTTCGCCAAACAGAAATGCTTTAACCCACGAAATTCCTTTTTATCCTTTTTTTTCAAACTAACAAAAGTTGCTTCACTAAAAATGATATAACTCACATACTAATAGTGCAACAGCTGTCAAATTTATACACGTGTCTTTTGAAGGTTAGGGATAACTAAAAATCATATGGATTTAATACCAGTAGCTCCGATTTAATAATACTAGCCCACCTGTTAATACTCGCATAAATAAAGTTTTTTTATAAAAAAAAAAAAAAAAACTAATCTATTTCTCCATAAGAAAAAATATTTATTTATTCATTATATCCTTCTATTTATTCATTATTAGATAACTTATTATTTAAGTAAAAAACTTATTATTTAAGTAAAAAATTAAAATAATTAAACATTTACTTACAACGCTAACTGTAACTTGTAATTTAACAAACAATTGGACAAACAAATTCAATAGGAGCGATGGCTTTGCATGGTTATTCAAGTAGAAAATTTAAACTTTATTAAACTATGTAACTTGTACTTAAAATAAAAAAAAAACAAGAACATACATTTGAGCAGACATATTCAATGGGAGCATTGGCTTTGCATGGTTTTAGAAAGTTTGGATAAATTTGGCTCATAACTTGATGCTTTAAGTTTTAAACACGACTCTAAATTTTCATTTGTTAGTTGGCTTCTTACTTTACTTTTAATTATATTCATGCAAGAGAACGCTTGTTCGCACGAATATGGCGATCCAAAGATATTCAGCACTCCAAATGCCAACTTCTTCACCTCACTGTAGCAATCTGGAAGACTATTCCATGCGTCGAATATAAGTGCCTCAACTCGCGGCATTTCTTTTAAAGCTGTCCATTTTTGTTGCGTTACGTACATACATTTCTGGACCTCCAACTCTTCCAACTTGCTTTTCAACTCTGTAAATTTTCCACTCCTCAAAGCTTTACTTTTTAAATCGATCAATTGCATTTCTAGAGATCCAGTATCAATTCCAAATGGCTCAATGTGGATTTCGTTATTATTTGAGTGGATTTACTATGAATGCTAGAGTGGTTTTATTGGTTTTGAATTTCTCAAATCTGTCAGCAAATTCATCTTTAATTTTTTTTTATAACTGTGCTGAAGAACCTCGTGTCAATAGTTGCACTGGTTTTATCGCGACATTGCTTTAGAAATTGAAAATGAAGTAATTTACCGCTCTGAATATCTTCTGCAAAAAGAATTAATTTTTCTTCAAAACAAACCAATTCTTCTACCAAAACATAGGCTGGGTTTCCTTTCCTTGCAATTTTAGATTCAGCTCATTTAATTTCGCTGTGATATCCACCATAAAGTAAAAATTTTTGCAACCATTAGTCGTTCTCTAATTCAGGGTGATTAATGCCTTTTTCATTTAGAAATGTATTTATTTCATTCAAGCACAAAGCAAAACGTTTCAACACCTTACCTTGGAAAGCCATCTCACTTTATTGTGAAGTAGAATTGTGATTCTTTAAACTGACGATGGTAGAGTGCTTTTGACAAGATGCTGTTAACAATCTTGATTACAAATTCTTGACCTCAACTATTTCGGCCGGAAATGTTTGGGCACAAAGCGCTTCTTGGTGTATTATGCAATGAAACGTAAGAATTTCGGGGTTTATTTTGCTCTGAAGAATCGTTATTGTCCCTTTATTTTTTTCCTGTCATACTTCTGGCTCCATCAGTTGCTATTGAAACGATTTTATTTAAATCGATCTTATTGTCTTCAAGGCATTTTCGCACGGCATTCGCTATATCTTCCTTCTAGTTTGTCCCGAGAGCGGTAGGAATCCTAGAAGTTCTTCTTTGGACCTTGGGAAGACATATACCTGACAAAAAGGGCAACTTGTGCCGTGTCTTTTTTATGTCACAAGACTCATCTATAGCAAGTGATAAGGCAGAAGAAAGATGAATATCTTCCACCTGCAAATATGTTACATTTGAAGACATTTTAGCTATTCTATCTTGTACTGTTTTAGCGGATAATGGCAAATCTTTGATTTTTTTTCAAGATTTCTGGTTGGTTTTTGAAATCACGAAACAGTTCTTCAGATGCACGTATGAAGCAATCTTTGACATACTCACCATCTGTGAATGGTTTGCCTTTTTTTTGCAATTTCTAGTGATACCGCGAAGCTTGCTAGATTAACATTACTTACGACAGCTTATCGTCGACAGCTTTTTTTCGTTCTTCGCCGGCTGGATATTTACTAGCAAACTGAGTATGTTTTTTAGTGAAGTGTCTCTCTAAATTTGATTTCTTATTGTGTGCGAGTTTTTCGTGGCAAATGAGACAAGTCGGAAGGCCGCATATGAAAGCGAACGATCCAATCCCGATTGAATTATCGATGTTCATCTTCGAGTTCTTCTCTTTTTTTTTTGTAGATGCCATGCTTGCGGTAAAGCTGTAATAAAGCATCTTTAAAATTATTATTTAGGTATCCAAAACAGCAGACTACAAATTTTGCAATTATTCGAGCACAGTCGGAGTAACTAAATAAAGACACAAAAATAAAAATCACGCGAGGAGCGAGCGAGAGAGAGAGAATCGAGTAAGAAACCAAAACCATCGTCTCAGTCCACCAGAACCAAGGCGAAAATAACCTTTGATCTTGAAAAGCGGCGCCGAGGGGGAAAGCAACTATCGGTTGTCTGGGAAGAAACTAATAGCCAGTGCATTGTTTATTAATATTAAGTAAGTATCGTGGGAATTTGCGGCTGCTGGGAAGAGAAATATCATAATCAAAATTTTGAAGATCTTTGAGGACCTGGTTATTGGAATGAGAAACAGAATCAACAGAATTTGTTTCTTTGAGTGCGGTGAAAAGCGAGTACAAGTGGCTGAGAGACAGAATCGGTGCCTAATCCTCGTTAATCGATTCAGAACGATTTTTAAATGCTTTTTTTTTTTATAAAGTAAATAATATTTGCTTATGGATCCAAAGAGCCGCATGTGGCTCGCGAACCGCAGGTTGCCGACTCCTGCCTTATTGCAACTCTTGAATTCATCAAAGAGAATCGATATGCAAATAATATCTTTTTTACATCATCTTCTTTTTACAACTGTGCTAATTCTGGATATACCATTTAGATATAGTTTCTGATTAGGGGAAAAGCTTTTAGTTATTTAAAAACAACCAAACGTCAAATTACCAGTTTTCTTAATTTTTCCGATTACCTCAATTATCGCTGATAATGATACTATAATGCTGCGAACAGAAAGTAGAGAATTTTTAATTTACTTTACTACTCCTCACGTATTAAATCTGTTTTACTTTAACCTGCTCAGTAAATAAACGCGTGGACAAAGAGAGATCAAATTTAAAATTTAATGTTACGCAGCTTCATTGTAAAAATTTTATTCTTTTTTACAAAGTCTATTATTTTTTTTTTTACTAAGTAACCTTAATAATTCCTTTTGTCTAACATTAAAAGGGTGGATTCTGATTGTTTCAAAGGAAAAAAAAAAAAAAACTGATGCTGAATCGAAAAACTTAACGGTAAATTAATTGATTTATGTGTCATCTAAAAGAAGAATCCCCGCGTTATCAACGTGTTTTGGTAGCAAGGTCGAGTTTCCATAGTGTCTATTCATCTGCCACCAAAGTTCCGGTTGTGTTTGACCTTGGGTTGAAATCTCGAAGACACTTTTGCTATTATGTAGCCACGTTAGGCCATCGCTCATAGACCTCTCTTGACGCCACAGGTTGACGGGCAGGAAATTAATGAACATTCTTTTTTGATTCGTGTTTCTGTAACAGCGCTCAGCAGTGAGCTTTGATTTAAATGGGTTTTATCTTCCTCTTAAATTAAATTGCCTGTTTTAAAAGGACGGGACTGTTATAGATTTCCTAAATGTATGATGATGGATTAACTTTCGATTAGGTCAAGTTTTTTTTTTTTTTGAAATCAAAACTACAAAAGGAAGCGATTATGTGGTGACGAAAACATCTGAAATGAGGCAGTCATTCTTCGGAACATTGAAAAAGTAATTGCAATAAAATGAAATAAAGAAATTCCGAAAAAGTCTTGATCAATCTTTGTCATAATTTAAAATGAAGGCAAAGCATACTTATGAAAAAAAAAAAGAATTAATTACTATCTGCAATTGTTGTTCTCTTACTTTTTTTAAACGTATAAACATTTATTGCTTTTATCGTTTCCAATGGTAACAATTTGAATATTTAAATTAATCACTATAGATATATGTACGTGTAAATAACAGTAATTGCCACTACACAAAGTTAAAAAAAATTATTTTAATGCTTGAACTCCTAAAAATAAAAATAATTAATTCATTGAATTTTTTTATGACTTTTAATTTTTTTATGACAATAATAAGAATAAATTATTCTCTAAAATAATTCAAAGGTTTTAAATTAAATAAAAATATTATTTTTTTATTTTTAAAAGGCGCTTTCGGACAATATTATTTCAAAAATCGTTTGCAAAAGAATTACCAATGGTAAAGGATGCCATAGATCTAAACGAATTCTTATTTAATAATTTGTATATTTAAAGCATTTTTTTATTGTGTGATTTTTCATTATTAAATAACTCACAAAAATTTCAGCAGACGTCATTAACAACTATTTAAAAAAATCTCTTTAATTTAAAATAGCAAGTATTTATTATTCTGATTGTATTGTTTATTTTAATTACCTTTTTTTTTTTTGTTTCTAATGTTCGATTGTTGTGTTATTCTGTAATTTTGTTATTCAAATTATTCTATTTTTTATTTATTAACTTTGGAAGCCACATTTCAGGAAGTAATCGAAAGCGCCATTAATTTACCTTCCATAAAAAACAAACAATGGGAAACGGAAAAATCAGTTTAAAGTTCGCAGTGGGTCGCAGATGCACCTGTGATTCATGGCGCCATTTTGGAACAAAGAGTAGACATACGACCGCATAGTTCTCTATACTTCAGGAAAAAAAATGATAATAATAATAATTTTTGGACATTAGTTGATTTCAGTTAACGCTATTTCATACAAACATTTTAATTTCATAAAAGCATATTATGCGCATTACATATTTTTTATTTAATTCACTTTTTAAAATGCTGTAACGAATTAAATGAAATATTCAAGTGTGTTATTTCTGTAACTAATCTTTTGTTACATTAAAAAATGTGCACAAATTCCTATTTGTTTTTAATGGAAAAATTTCCAAGCCAGTTTACATGGATATTTTACTTTAGAGTAAAATTTATTTAATGTCACTATTATTCTCAAACAATATAAATTTTTGGACTTATTCATTAATATTGGATTAAAAAACTTAACTATTTTATTCTTTATATTTTCTAGATCTGCTAAATTTGTGTTTGATTATTTACTTATAGTTCTATGGTCAGGTGTACCATAAGATCGGGTCGTTGATGCCAATACCTAACGAAGAGCCAAAATTTCTTCAAATTTATTTTATGGACAGTTCTGAAGAACGTGTGACAACACGATGTCAGTATAATTTTATCGAACAAGCAAGTACAAAGAGCTATTGTAGAATTGGTGGAAAATCTTTTAGAAAAGCATAACCAACTTATTAAGTTATTTAACGAATTTATTTATTTTGACGAAAGACAGATTAACAAGAAAGAGTGTTCATCGCTTATTCTTAGACAAATGAAAGTAATAATTATTAAAAATTAAATTTGGTAAAATAATTATAAGACAGTGTTAAAAATGAACACTATCTACCTCATTCAATAAATGAATAAAAATTAAACATTTTCTATTCGTTGAAGCTTAATTTGAACTTTTCATCAATCTTTACCAATCACTTCCTTAACCAATACTAATTATAGTATCTAATAATTGAACGAAATACAAGAAAGCCACAGCAACGCGTAGCCAGGTCTGCTAGTTACATATAGAGATGCAGTATGAGGAAAAACGTGAAGAAAACTTTACGCCGAAAGCAATGCTTACAAGTGAACTCAAAACGAAATTTGATTCTCTCTCAATCTTGTGGGCCATAAAGTGTCCCGGATGTCAAAACAAAAGCAAGACGTCGTTGATTTTCACATGAAAAGTAATAAATAAGTAAAAAAAGAGCGAATAAAGGAGAATTTAAAACATCGAATTTCAAGACAAGTAACAGGTTATAAAACTGCAAGTGTTCTTCATCTTCTCAATAATTCTTCTTCAGGAAAAGACTATGTACTGTTATTAAAGCAGGGATTCGTCGCTTCTGAATTTTGAAAGCCATTTCAGATTCATTTGTTAAAAAAAAAAAAAAAAAACTAGTAAAAATCCATAAATGTTTTGAATAATCACTTATATAAACTTGGTATAAAATTTAATTACACTTTAATTTCTCTGTATTAAAAAATGAGTTATGCAGAGAGATTTTGAAAAAAATTGAATAACAGTCCATAATGAAATCTACATAAAATATCTATTAATTAATTATTTAAGAATTTATGATCTATAGTTAAAGTGATTTTTTACTAACAGTTAAAAATACATTTCTGAAATTTCACCTTTTCAAAGTGATGTCAAAATAATCGAATCAAACAAGTGATATTTTTGTTTCAGAAAGCATTTAAATCAATATTTATTGGATTAATATAAATACTAATGGCATCGAACATAAAACAACCATTAAATATAAGCAACCAAAATTATAAACGAACATCTTGTCACATTATTACAGACCACTCGTATGCTACACTCCTTCAAAAACCAACATTTTTGACATCAGAAAACAACAGTAGAGGAAGGCCTCCCACTAAATGTTGATGGATGACTAATAATTTAGTCATTCCATACACGAGGATCTTTGAAAATGTCTGGTCAAATTGTAAAGAGAGACAGAAGTGTGGAGAGAACGGAAATGTCGCTGGTGGCTATGAAGGACTTGAATTCTGACATGAAAGACATACCAAGTGAACTGTAAAAACTCTTTTAAAGAGTCCTATTTAACAGTAGATGATCAAAGAAGCTATTTCCAATATTTTTAATTTATTTTTCACCACACCTCAGCGATCCCTACTGTTTATAAGATAGTTACAGAGCGATATCATACTATAGAATGGTAAAAATTATACAAATATTTAATTGAAACAAAAATGTCAATTATAGAATTAAAAGAATACTTTTAAAGATTAAAGTAATTAAAAAACTATCACTTTCTGTAACTAACATAAACTCAATTGGAAAAAAAAAGTTTACAATCGGAAAGAATATACAACGGCTGTTAACATGATATGTAAATAGAGCATCGCATGCTATAACAAGATGTTATAACAGTGATCAGTTTATGGAGTATAAGAAAGGCAGGTTGTTACTGTTTAAAGTGAATGCAGATAATTCAGTTAATATTTGAAAAGCAACGGTTTCTTGGAATGATTCATTGTTCAATTTTTGATCTGTAAAGTTTATTAAATTATTGATTTTTCCTCCTCGTTCCGTGAGACGTAAATCTCATTTCTGTGTCACTGAAAGTAGAATTGTCTGGAGAGGATTTTGAGATGCCCTCACACTGTTAGAGGACACAGTGGAATGAATTTTCACTTTCTTCACAGGAGCAGAAGTCATCTTCTAAAAAGTTAATAATCACAGGTGCACGCATCTCTGTAAATTTTCAAAGGTCCAGGTATGAACCGAACCTTTTTTTTTGTAGCAGTTGACAGTTTGTGTATTTACCGACGAGATCAATGGGGCATGTCACCATTTACGGATTTGATTTTATGGGTGTAGGTGAACGTCTCTTTAAGCATGTACTGTAAGACTTTAGGCTTTCATTATTCATCACGTGTAAATTTCTTATCTTTAATATCGCATGCCAAATTTCTTCTAGTCCGGCCCACTACAGCGAATAGCTTACATGTTGCTGTAATAAGTTGGATAAAAAAAAAACACCGAATGATAATAACTCGGTTTTATTGACTTGCTAGGTTAAAGCTTAGTGACAAGCATAATAGGCAGAAAATTCAACTTAAGCATAACAACTAACAAATAATTGAAATGCATCCCACTAACATTATAAACTCTAATTGAACATCCCGCGGTTACCCTCGGTAGTTATGTTGGGGTAAGGAGTATCGCATATGTATGTATATCGATGTTTCGAATGCATATATCCTGAATTACACATATGATTTTTATCCTGAAAACCCCCAGGAACGGAAAAGCTAAATGAACGCGAATGAAACCGCAGGGTATCCACTTGTAAAAAAAAATACTAATGAGATTTATGTAATTATATAGATAATGGCAGAAAAATTAAAACGGTTTTTGGCCCTTGGTACTTACTGGAGTAAACAGTATGACCCTAAGGCTGGAAAGTTTGGAGACCCCTGTTCTAGTCCAATTGCTTAAATGTGGCATTTCCAAATAAATACTCTACGGTAACGAAAAAAATTATTTCGGTTTTCTCTATCAATCTTTACAATTTGACCAGATTTTCGGAGGACAGACCTTGAACTAGAGTAGGAAAATTTTCATAAAAATTAAACTATTTAATTTAATTTACCTTCACTATTAAAACTATTGAAAGAAAGGATTAAGGAAGAGTAGAACAGGAGTCAATAAATAAAAACAATTCTTTTTATGTGCTTTAATAATAAAAGTATGAACTAATATAATATTTAATCAAATCCTTTGTGCGGTTTTGTTATAGTGATACATTTTTATTGTAGATTTCTGATTGTATCAAACAAAAATAAAAATAAAATAGATTTTGATTCGATGCAGATAAATGAGAATTAAAAAAATGTCTAATACAGTTAAGGATTTTCTTTTTTTTTTTTTTTTACTGTCGAATTTTACGAAAATATGTTTAATTGGCGTTAAATTTGAATGGAAGTTAATTAAATGCAAATAAATTGAAATAAACAGCACGAAGTAGAAATATTTCGTAATTTTTGCAATGTGTATCTAACAGAGAGCTACGGGAAATTTCTAGATTAAAATTGGACTTTTCAGTATAAAATACTCACAGAGATACAGAGTGTTTAATTTTACATAAAATCATTTCTTAAATTAAGACAGATTTCTTTTAAAAACTCAGTGTAGACCCACTTGAACGTAAAACGAGATAATTTTCCTTTATTTGTCTGATACTTGTTTTAATATTTTCATAAATTATATATATTTTTAAATTTATGCATAAATATTATATAAATTTATGCATAATATCATATAAATATTAATATGTACATAAATATTATTATATTATATTATTCATGTATTCTTAATACTTAATAATTAAATGTACAGCTATAAATGAAAGATAAAGTTGTGGAAAAAGACATAATATAAAAAGGGCTTTTAATTTAAATCAAAAATTTTTTTAAATTTTTTAATTAAATTTTATTAACATTTTTAAACTATTAATATAAATAAAATATGTAACTGTCATTATGATATGGTTATTTTGTGCAATACAGAGTATATTTTTAATCAGAATATTTATTTATTTGTTATAAGAGGATAAATTAAATACCAGAAGAAATTATAATTGGGAAACTTAGCTTTCTGCTAATAAAAAAAATCGTATTAAAAAAGATCATATTTAAGAAAACACGGCACGGCATTTTTGAGAAATAATTATTATGTTGTAAACTTAGTTTTAAGAATTGATTCTCTTTAATATTGCTATTTTCTCGAAAACATATTTTTATTCATTTATTTATTATTATTATTTTTGACTTTTACATATTAGCTAGACGATTGGACTCTAGTAATAAAAAAGATGACTAGTATTTATTTTTCTGTTTATTTAGTGATCTTTTTGATAGCATAAATATGCGTTACAGATTTTTTTTTTTATTTATAAAAAAATATTTTATTAAAGCTGGATAGATTGTGGTCAAATATTTAAATCTACTTTTCAAAAACTTACAATTTGATGAATGGTAGAATGCATCCACATATTTTGTTTTGTATACAAAACACGGAGAACAATCTACTATATAAAATTCTCGTGTCACAGTGTTTGTTGCCAAACTTCTCCGAAACGGCTCGACCGATTCTTATGAAAATTTTTGTGCATATTGGGTAGGTCTGCGAATCGGTCGTAATCTATTTTTAAACCCCTAAGTGATAAGGGTGGCCCACCCCTAAATATTTTTTTAAAATTTCTTTGGCAAACCAATGTAGTGGCAACAGTGTAGTGTTTTTACCATTGAGGAAGGCGCTAATCTTGCAACCCTGAATTTTCTCCAATTTCTTTAGGGTTGCAATACTGCAATTAGAGGAATTCGTAGCTTCATTTTTCGAACATTATAATGACTATTTTATTGCTATTTCGATAATTAATTGCAGAATTCTTATTTGCACTAATTTCATCGTTGGAGTAAAAAGTTTGCTTCCACCACAAACGAAAGATATACCACAATAAAGAATGGCGCCGTGTCTCGATGCCTGTACTACATAACCGTAAAATTCTCATGTTCTTAATATTATTGTTTTATGTACTACTTTAAATTTTGTGAAAATTATATTGTATGAAATTTATATTATTTCTATGAGAAATAAATCAAATGTATGTAAGTATTACCTGATTTGATTATCAATATTTTTTTTATTTTCTAAGTTTGAATTTGAATTGGAATAAAATATATTGAATGAAAAGTTGTGAATCAAAACATTGAACTTTTCTATGCTTAAAGTTTATCAACATGTGTTGTATTTGATTAAGAATTCTAAAATGAAATGTGATATAACAAGATAATATAATATAGACAATATAATTTTAGAGAAAGGTGATGAATTTTAAGGATTTTTTGAAAAGTGTGAAAATGAAGTAAACTCTGCAATTATTTGATATAATGATAACATTAAAATTTTATAAAAGGTATTATAATAGTTGCAAGTTGAAAATCAAGGACATTTTATTTTAAAAACTTTTGTTATTTGAAAAACAAAGAATTTGAGTTATAAATTTGAGTGATTTAAATATTGTCGAAGAAAAATTGATAAATGATACTTTAAGTTGGAAGTTATTTAAAGAGAAACAAAACAAATAAATAAGTGTTTATATTAATAAAGGAGAATTTAAAGCTCATTAACTTTTCCATTTGTTTTGTGATTTCTTTCATCATAAAATAATAAAACATTTTTTGTGAAGAAGAAAAAACACATTTTCTAAGTTTGAATTGGAATAAAATATATTGAATGAAAAGTTGTGAATCAAAACATTGAAATTTTCTATGCTTAAAGTTTGTCAACATGTGTTATATTTGATTAAGAATTCTAAAATGAAATGTGATCTACAAGATAATATAATATAGACAATATAATTTTAAAGAAAGATGATGAATTTTCAAGGATTCTTTGAAAGTGTGAAAATGAAGTAAACTCTGCAATTATTTGATATAATGATAACATTAAAATTTTATGAAAGGTATTATAATAGTTGCAAGTTGAAAATCAAGGACATTTTATTTAAAAAACTTTTGTTATTTGAAAAACAAAGAATTTGAGTTATAAATTTGAGTGATTTGAATATTGTCGAAGAAAAATTGATAAATGGTATTTTTAAGTTGGAAGTTATTTAAAGAAAACAAAACAAATAAATAAATGTTTATATTAATAAAGGAGAATTTAAAGCACAATAACATTTTTATGTATGTACATTTGTTTTTATTTATATTTAAAAGTTGGTTTTAATTATTTCTTATTTGAATTTTTATGCATTTTGTATTCATTCAAAACATCACAATAAAACTATTTCTGTTCTAAATGCTTTTAAACTTCATGTAAATGTTTTCTTTAAATGTATGAAAGGAATAGAACATGGAAATTAACCTAAATTCATAAATTATTTTTATTTTAGTTTTTAAACTAAGAATTTTTGTAAATTTGTAAAAAAAAAAAGTTTGTGTCGACAAACTTTAAGCATACAAAAATGTATAAATAATTGAGATATAAATTTGAAAACAGTATATTACCTACATAAGGATATTCCCAGCATAAAAATGCTTGCAAAGGAAAAAACTATTGTTTTATTTATTTTTGAATTATAAAATTTTGCAACAATATCACATTTTTGCAATGTTTATCCATATTTTAAAGAATAGTTAAAGTTGATATTTTTATGTGAAATTCAAAGGTTTTGAATATATTTAATCAAAACACTTGCAAAAAGGCTAAATATTTTAAATTCAGGTCATTTCATATTAAAAAGCCTTTGCAAATAGCAGGAAGTTGTAAAAAAAAAAAAAGTTTGTCGAGCAAATTTTAACTTTTTCAAAACAAAGCTCAGAAAATATTTACAGCTTTAAGGAAAAACAAAACTATATTTTTTAATAAATAAGACTATGAACTTGATAATTCAATTCCATTTTAATATATTTACAAAATTTTTAAAAGTAATATATCTAATTAAAAGTTGTTTTTAGCTTTTTCTCAGAATGAATTTTTATGCTTTTTTTTTTCATAACACAAGTAATTTTGATCCAAATGCTACAAAACTTTGTATTTATGTTTTTCATAAATATTTACAGGGAATAGACCTCTGAAATGATTATAGCTACATAAATATTTTTTATTTCAATTATTAAACTTGGAATTACATGGAAATTTTGGAAGAATTTTGTGTCGACACCATTTAAACTAGCACAGAATAATAAATAATAAAGATATAAATTTACCAGAGGTCTATTCACTGTAAAATGTTAGTACAAACAAATACAAACTTAGAAATTAAAAAAATATTGATTTGATTTCAGGTTTTGTAACAGTATCAATTTTTGGCCATTTTTACCCTTATTTTAGCTTATAAAAATTTAAAAAAAATAATAATGAAATTTTTTTATGTGAAATCATTAGTTTTTAGATATATTCAATCCAAAATGTGTAAAAGATAAAAAATTTCAAAAAAATTCCTTCGAATGTTCGTGTACCTTAAACGATCGTTTGCATTTGTATTTTATTGTGAATTTTTTTTTAAGTCTTTTTCTTATTATATTTCGATTTTATTTTAATTGTATTGTATTTTTCAATTATCATTTTCAGTAGACGACCACCAAAAAAACCAACCTCAGAATCCGTGTTTCTCCCATGGGCAGCTGTATGTTGCATGCTCACGTGTTCGAAAACCATCGAATTTATTTATTTCGACGAAAGACAGACTAACAAGAAATATTGTTCATCGCTTAGTTCTTAGTTAAATGAAAGTAATGATTATTATATTACGTAAAATAATTATAAAACAGTCTTAAAAATCAACATTATCTACCTCATTCATTAAATTAATAAAAATTAAACATTTTCTATTCGTTGAAACTTAATTTGATCTTTTCATCATTCTTTACCAATCACTTCCTTAACAATACCAATTATAGTATCTAATAATTGAAAGAAATACAAGAAAGTCACAGCAACGCGTGGCCGGGTCTTCTAGTCTAATATATAAAATTCTCGTGTCACAGTGTTTGTTGCCAAACTCCTCCGAAACGGCTCGATCGATTCTTATGAAAATTTTTGTGCATATTTGGTAGGTCTGCGAATCGGTCGTAATCTATTTTTTAAACCCCTAAGTGATAAGGGTGGTCCACCCCTAAATATTTTTAAAATTTCTTTGGCAAACCAATGTAGTGGCAACAATACCATTGAGGAAGGCGCCAATCTTGCAACCCTGAATTTTCGCCAATTTCTTTAGGGTTGCAATACTTCAATTAGAGGAATTCGTAGCTTCATTTTCGAACAATATAATGACTATTTTATTGCTATTTCGATAATTAATTGCAGAATTCTTATTTGCACTAATTTCATCGTTGGAGTAAAAAGTTTGTTTCCACCACAGACGAAAGATATACCACAATAAAAGAATGGCGCCGTGTCTCGATGCCTGTACTACATAACCGTAAAATTCTCATGTTCTGAATATTATTGTTTTATGTACTACTTTAAATTTTGTGAAAATTATATTGTATGAAATTTATATTATTTCTATGAGAAATAAATCAAATATATGTAAGTATTACCTGATTTGATTATCAATATTTTTTTTTTATTTTCTAAGTTTGAATTTGAATTGGAATAAAATATATTGAATGAAAAGTTGTGAATCAAAACATTGAACTTTTCTATGCTTAAAGTTTGTCAACATGTGTTGTATTTGATTAAGAATTCTAAAATGAAATGTGATCTACAAGATAATATAATATAGACAATATAATTTTAAAGAAAGATGATGAATTTTAAAGAATTTTTTTGAAAAGTGTGAAAATGAAGTAAACTCTGCAATTATTTGATATAATGATAACATCAAAATTTTATAAAAGGTATTATAATAGTTGCAAGTTGAAAATCAAGGACATTTTATTTTAAAAACTTTTGTTATTTGAAAAACAAAGAATTTGAGTTATAAATTTGAGTGATTTGAATATTGTCGAAGAAAAATTGATAAATGGTACTTTTAAGTTGGAAGTTATTTAAAGAAAACAAAACAAACAAATAAGTGTTTATATTAATAAAGGAGAATTTAAAGCTCAATAACATTTTTATGTATGTACATTTGTTTTTATTTATATTTAAAAGTTGGTTTTAATTATTTCTTATTTGAATTTTTATGCATTTTGTATTCATTCAAAACATCACAATAAAAATATTTCTGTTCTAAATGCTTTGAAACTTCATGTAAAAGTTTTCTTTAAATGTATGAAAGGAATAGAACATGGACATTAACCTAAATTCATAAATTATTTTTATTTTAGTTTTTAAACTAAGAATTTTTGTAAATTTGTAAAAAAAAGTTTGTGTCGACAAACTTTAAGCATACAAAAATGTATAAATAATTGAGATATAAATTTGAAAACAGTATATTACCTACATAAGAATATTCCCAGCATAAAAATACTTGCAAAGGAAAAACTATTCATGTTTTATTTATTTTTGAATTATAAAATTTTGCAACAATATCACATTTTTGCAATGTTTATCCATATTTTAAAGAATAAATTGTATAAAGAATAGTTAAAGTTGATATTTTTATGTGAAATGCAAAGGTTTTGGATATATTTAATCAAAACACTTGCAAAAAGGCTAAATATTTTAAATTCAGGTCATTTCATATTAAAAAGCCTTTGCAAATAGCAGGAAGTTGTAAAAAAAAAGTTTGTCGAGCAAATTTTAACTTTTTCAAAACAAAGCTCAGAAAATATTTACAGCTTTAAGGAAAAAAACAAAACTATATTTTTTTAATAAATAAGACTATGAACTTGATAATTCAATGGCATTTTAATATATTTACAACATTTTTAAGAGTAATATATCTAATTAAAAGTTGTTTTTAGCTTTTTCTCAGAATGAATTTTTATGCTTTTTGTTTTCATGTGAAACACCATAACACAAGTAATTTTGATCCAAATGCTACAAAACTTTGTATTTATGTTTTTCATAAATATTTACAGGGAATGGACCTCTGAAATGATTATAGCTACATAAATATTTTTTATTTCAATTGTTAAACTTGGAATTACATGCAAATTTTGGAAGAATTTTGTGTCGACAGCATTTAAACTAGCACAAAATAATAAAGATATAAATTTACCAGAGGTCTATTCACTGTAAAATGTTAGTACAAACAAATACAAACTTAGAAATTTTAAAAATATTGATTTGATTTCAGGTTTTGTAACAGTATCAATTTTTGGCCATTTTTTCCCTTATTTTAGCTTTAAAAATTAAAAAAAAATAATAATGAAATTTTTTTTTATGTGAAATCATTAGTTTTTAGATACATTCAATCCAAAAATGTGTACAAAGATAAAAAAATTCCTTCGAAGGTGTTCGTGTACCTTAAACGATCGTTTGCATTTGTATTTTATTGTGAATTTTTTTTTAAAGTCTTTTCTTATTATATCCCGATTTTATTTTAATTGTATTGTATTTTTCAATTATCATTTTCAGTAAACGACCACCAAAAAAATCTAACCTCAGAATCCGTGTTTCTCTCATGGGCAGCTGTATGTTGCATGCTCATGTGTTCGAAAACCATCGAATTTATTTATTTCGACGAAAGACAGACTAACAAGAAATATTGTTCATCGCTTAGTTCTTAGTTAAATGAAAGTAATGATTATTAAAAATTATATTACGTAAAATAATTATAAAACAGTCTTAAAAATCAACATTATCTACCTCATTCATTAAATTAATAAAAATTAAACATTTTCTATTCGTTGAAACTTAATTTGATCTTTTCATCATTCTTTACCAATCACTTCCTTAACAATACCAATTATAGTATCTAATAATTGAACGAAATACAAGAAAGCCACAGCAACGCGTGGCCGGGTCTTCTAGTAAATCCATAAAAGTCATGAGTCTGAATGTTGGCATGATTTGTAAGTTCAGAAAATAGACTGCCAGTTGAAGTTTCACCTTTGTCACTTGACCATGGTTCTGAGGTCGCAAGTGCAAGTAAAATTCCAGACCTATTGCAACACCAAGAAGTGAGAAGTCACCATGTTCGAACACAGGGGTCGGCAACCTGCGGCTCGCGAGCCACATGCGGCTCTTTGGATGTGAAGCTGCGGCTCTTTAGTTCCATACGCAAATATTATTTATTTTATATAAAAAAAAAAATTTAAAAATCGTTTAAACATGCATGTACGTAACGCAACAAAAGTGGACAGCTGTAAAAGAAATGCCGCGAGTTGAGGCACTTATATTCGACGCATGGAATAGTCTTCCAGATTGCTACAGTGAGGTGAAGAAGTTGGCATTTGGAGTGCTGGCTATCTTCGGATCGACATATTCGTGCGAGCAAGCGTTCTCTTGCATGAATATAATTTAAAGTAAAGTAAGAAGCCAACTAACAAATGAAAATTTAGAGTAGTGTTTAAAATTTTAAACAACAAGTTATGAGCCAAATTTATCCAAACTTTCTAAAGCCATGCAAAGCCAACGGGCCCATTGAATTTGTTTGCTCAAATATATGTTATTGTTTTTTTTTTTTTAAGTACAAGTTACATTGTTCAGTAAAGTTTAAATTTTCTGCTTGAATAACCATGCAAAGCCATCGCTCCCATTGAATTTGTTTGCTCGATTGTTTGTTATTGAAGTACAAGTTAGTGTTGTAAGTAAATGTTTAATTTTTTACTTAAATAATATGTAATTATCTAATAATGCCATATATATATTATCTAATTTGTTGTGAAAAAAACTACTTATATATGAATAAATAGATATTTTGTCTTATGAGTAAACAGATTAGTTGTTTTCTTATCAAAAAATTTTATTTATGCGAGCGCTATTTATTGTTGGCAAGAAAAATTTTGTGGCTCTTTAAAAACTTTGAAATTTTGTAAATTGTAATTTTGACTCTTCCGACTCAAAAGGTTCGAACAGAAGAGTAAGGTGTGACTACGACGGTTATGCATTCCAATGCAATTTTGTACCGCTGAAATACTTGAAATGCAAGTCAATTTTTTGTGATGCAAAAAGGAATTTCAATTGAATACTAAATCTCAATGTGCACAAAGTTTACTATGCAAATTTTATCAGTTATTCATTTATAAAACTAATAATCTACAGTAGAAAATTTATGTAAACTTCAGCGAGCTATTGAAACTTAACAAAACAGTTGCCAATATTTTCATCAGATCTTTTGACAGCCACGTAAAATAAACAATAGTTAATGTAAGTATAAATTATTGTGACTAAAAGTGATTGCATTTTGATTTGCATAGAGGATTTTGCGTATAATTAATCTCATTCTTATTATACAAGAATAATTTTATCAACTTAATGGTGTATACAAAAATTCGACAGGAAAGATATTTCTGGTAATAGCATTTTCTTTTCCTTCACATGTGAATAATTGTTATTCGATAATAATTATTTTTGGTTAATATATGTGGTGCGACTACAAAAAAATGAGACACGGAAAAAAAAAAAAAAGGAAAACATAGTTATTTAAAACATCACTGCAAAGTGCTTTTTTTTGATTCAGTGTTTACACTAAATGCTCAACGAGCTTGGTAGCGTTGAAGGAGTGATGGCCGAACAGACGCCATGCATTTCGCTCACGCTTGCAGTCGCGATGTGGAGAAAAAAAGAGGAATGAATGCTGTCAGAGGCCTCTGCGACGCCAAGTTAATTGGGCGAAAGAAGAACATTCATATGAGTACCAATTAACAAATCAATTTTTCGATTCGTGGTCTTGAGAACAGAAGTCACAGACTTTTTTTTTCTCTACTATGGTATTTAGAGTTGATGCAGAAAATATTTTCTTTTTGGTGGGAACATAATTGTTATGATAATTTGCAAAACGTTTCTCTTCGTTTCTAGTAAATTTTGAATTATTAAAGCAAACTGTCTTTTCTCGCGCTTCTATTTCTGTCTTTAGACAGGACAGTAAACTTGTCACTGTAACTTCACTCTCTGAATTTTGGCGATTAAATCGCAATACCAAATCATTTTTGATACATTTATATAAAATCGGTAATAATAAATTCCCAAAAGAATTAATGTCAACTTTAAGTGATTCGAGACAACGTATTTGAATAGCGATTTCATCTAACAATTTTCTTAAAGTAGAAACATCACTAGATTTTCACACTGGCTCTAACGAAAGGAGAACACTCATATGCAGCGTGCTTGCAGTCACGATGGATCATCAAGGTATTCAACTGAGTCAATTGAAGTATCATAAATGAAAACACAGTAAGGATAAAATAGTGTGCGCATCCGAATTGCCATCCAGAGGACTTGAAACTCGTCACGTGACGAGTATCCTGGGGCGCCTGTGGTGGGCGTTATGTTGCTAGAAATTAGTTTGAAAGTGTGTTCGTTCCTCAATGCATCACTTTCAAGCCAACATTTTTACTCAAAAATATATGTTTTAGTACCACTTCTCAAAGTTTGTCCCATAACCTTTGAATTGACCTACATATATATATACATGCATATATATATATATATATATATATATATATATATATATATATATAGAGAGAGAGAGAGAGAGAGAGAGAGAAGTTTACAGAGATTAAAGTTTTTCCAAGGTTTATAAATTTTAGGCATAAAACATAATAATCACTTTCCCGTTTTTCTGGTTTTTCTGGTATGGCAATTGAATTGAAAAGAAAGTATTGAAACACTGAGCTAATCATTTCTTTTCTACTAAACACCTTGGTAGTTATTCTCCCTTAAAATTTCTTTTATTTCTTTAAAAATCATTTTTTGACAGCTTGAAGTAGCTTAAAAACGTTATTAGCATGATACACGCCAGGAATAATGAAAAGACTAACACAGAAGTAGAAATTAAACAATATCAAATGTAGGTAAATCGGTTTAGAGAAGTTAGAATGTTGCAAGTTTTTAGCATAATTCTGATGCATCTTTTGATTGGCACGAGTCATAAAGGTGAGTTCCTCTTGCCTAACATCTGCTTGTAAATAAGTCACTTTCAAGAAGCAAATCAGTGTTATGTGCAATTTTTCGACTGATTTGACCAAGGTAGACAATGAAATTTGACATTTTTTTCTACATATATTTATTTTTTTAACCTGAAAAACACACTGTCTTTAAAACAATTATTTCATTTCAAATGTAAAAGTACAGGGGGAAAAAAGCAAAAAAAAAACAAACAAAAAAACCACCGATTTATGCAATTTTTTTTTTTTTTTTTGCTTTTTTCTGTTTCAACCTATTGAACATAATTTTTCATGAATAATTCTTCAGGGTATAACATTGGTTCGCCTTATATAAAAAGAAATTCTCTGGCAATTTTCATTTCAAGGTAGTTTGATTGAAAAGCTTCCTGTTTTTCTAACCTATTGGTTCTGGAGGAATCATGATTTTCGTAAGTAGTCAATATTAATTTTATATTCATTGATGTTTATAAGTAACACTATGAATTCATTGCATAAGCTAATTTTATTCTCATGCATGCCTTTTGTCTTGATGGTGTATTATTAATCCCTAAAATGGTCCACCTCCTTGTATTTTGTATATAGTTTTCAGACAAAGTAACATAAAAACTTAATTTGAATTGGATGTTTATTATAGTTTTTTTGTTAAATTTTAAACATTTTGCTTCTTATCTAATTTTTAAAATAATAGATAAGTTTTTTAATTTAATTGTTTTTCTAAAAAAAAGATGCGAATGATAGTTTAAAAAAAAAAAAAAAACTGGCAAAAGGACAAATACTTTATTTTGATAAAGAAAAAAAAAATACGTCGTAGCATCTGTAATACAGGTTTTTCGAGAACTGTTAGACACATGAAAATTTTTGTAAAAATAGCTAGAAAAAAAAAAAAATCTTTTAGTAACTTGCAATATAATAATACGATTCAGTGTGTGGTCTCTCGATTGCTTGTAGTAAGATTTCTGTCTATAAAGTAACGAGACTGACTTTTTCTCGTCACTTTATACACAGAAAAATGTTGTTGTTGTTGACATATCCTCAGTGTCCTGCAGTGGGGACGGGCATCCCGTGAGTACTCTACTCAGGGATGGAGGGAAGGGTGGCAGCTTCTGTTCTGATGGACACCCGAAGGTAGAAGTCTGACTTTTGCTTCGTGACGTTTTTACAGTCATACGAGACCGGGACCTACGGCTTAAAGTGGATTCCGAACCACTACAAACATCCACGGCACCGCCGGGGCTCGAACCCTAAACCTGTGGCACCGAGCGCCAGAGCGCTAGACACTCGGCCATTCAGACCAACACAGAAAAAATGTGAGCCAGATGAACGCAACGAGAATCAAATGACAGCAATGAATGGAAGTATCTGAGCCTGCTGAGAAAACCTCATTACTGTCGATGCGAATTTCACAAAGACGTGTATAAGTGTGCTTGCCATTAAAATGCTAGACTCTAAAATTGAACAGAGTAAGAATTTGAAAATTTTCGTGAAATTAAACAAAACACCGACGGAGGTGTCTACCGATGCTTATGAAGAAGGAAGACGATAAAGAAACACTTTGGAAGGTTGACAACTTTGAGGACCAACGAAAATCTTTACAAAAATCCAGCAGACCATCGACTGAGTGTCCGAATGATGTCTGCAACTACCAACACTGACAGAGACACCCTGTGATTTTGTCGAAGGATCTCGACATGAAGAAAGTTTTGCCAAAATGATTCCTAGGAATAAACAGCGCTCTCTGTGAAGCAGTTTTAGGTTGAAAAACGGATAGTAACCTTCGAAAGACCTCCGTATTACCCTGATTTAACACCAAGTGACTTTTTCCCTTTCCTTAAAAATAAAATGTATGCTAAAAGAAACACATTTTGAATCATTGAAGGTTGATAAGAAGAAAGAGTCACAACTAGGGATTGCAAAAACCGGTATACCGGGATACCGAATACCGGTATTTTGAGCCATTTGTACAATTTTTGTAATACCGGTATTCACAAATTTAAATACCGGTTTTTCGGTATTTACTAGAAATTTAGAATTCTTACCTGTTATTCTTATTCTTATCTGTGAATTCTTATCTGTTATTCTTATTCTTATCTGCGAATTCTTATTTGTTATTCTTATTCTTATCTGCGAATTCTTATCTGAATAGAAATTCTTATCTGTGAAAACAAGGTTGTAGTTGTGAAGAAAGTGTATAATATTTCGATATTTTTTAAATGGGTGAGTTCGTTATTCACATTGTATTTGCATATCCTACTTTAGAGTTCAAACTATTTTTCAGATTTATTATATATATACTCATAAATAATACCCCATAATAATGAATAAGAATAACTTTGAAGAACACAAAAAATCAGTTGATAATACTTCGGTTTATGTTTTTAAGATCACATTTCAAAATTTGTAATAGAACCACAAATTGAATAGTGATATTCACACCTTTTTTTTGTGCTTTAAATAAATAAGATGTTCCTTTACTTTTTGTGATTCTTTATATACTGTTATAATTTATAAGTTACAAATTTTTTTGTGGTATTTACATTCTCTAATAAAACTGTCAAATAAAAAAAAAAAAAAAAAAAAAAAAGAAACATATGTTTTCTTTCTTTTTCTAAAATTTCTACTACCGGAGTTGAAACCGGTATTAAGATCTAAAAAATACCGAGTACCGGTATTGAACTTTTGGTCCGATATTGCAATCCCTAGTCACAACAAATACAATTTTCAGAAAATGAAATGCAACACGCTTTTGACTAGCGGCAAATAAAAAAAAATGCCAATGTGAAATGCATCTACAAACAATAAATTTGCTATAAATTGTAAGTATGTTTCTTTTTTTTTAACCAGCTCTGCTACTTTATAGTTCGACCTCGTACATCCAAGTGATTTTCGATTTATTGCTACATACCATTTCGATTAAATGGCCTAATATACCGGTATTCGGTATCCCGGTATACCGGTATTGCAATCCCTAAATGCAATGAAGTGTAGTGAATTAATAAAATGTTATAAAGCATGACCTCAAAAGCGCATTTTTAACGTTTACTATTTAAGATTTTTTAATTAATCATTTTGTTATTGCATTAATTTGAAATTGACCTTTTTTATTTTTTAGTTGAATGCATTTTGCATTCAAGCTGTACTCTACCTATTTGCAGATTTTGCTGTAAACGGAATGAAATTAATTCCTGTAAGAGTAAGTATTAAAAAAAACTTTAATCAATTGCATAAAATAATTTTTTTCCTTATCATTCACTGTTTTAATTTTCAGTAACGAATAATACTACACGAAATAAAGCGCATTTCTATTTTATGAGGTTAGAGCTTTTATATTGTTATTTTCACAAACTCTTTGAAATGTAATAAAAAACTATTGCAAGGAGAACTTTGTATCACAATTTATTACAGAAATGTTTTGTTTTGTTATGCGTGAACAAACATTTTCTTTAGAATATTTTAAAGAAACTTTAAAAGTCAGTGCATTTTCCTATTCAATTTTACTTTCTGAAGCGAATGAAGGCTGGGAAAAAGCAAATACACTCATGTCCATAAATTAAGGATAATTCAGAAGCACAACAGAAATTGAACTCTAAAATAAAAATTTCACCTGTAGAATTATCACACACATCTTGAAGAAGAATATGCAGATTACAGGAAACCACCAGATGGCGCGGATAGTACGTCACAATGACGTGAGTGTAAGAGAGGGGGTATATAAGGAATGGTGGCAAAGAAGTAAAATTGTTCACAAGCGCTTTAAAAGCCTTTCAGTGCAATAACCGCATAGTTCTGGCACAAAGGAAGCATTTGGATGATTTTTTTACTTGGTAGAATTATCGGACGACAGGAATGTGGACGTACCCAGCTGGAAGTATCCGAGGAACTTGGAATCGCCCCGAGTGTCATCTCCAGGCTTTGGCAACGTTTCCAAGAGGATGGTAATGTGAGTAGATGTTACAGCACAGGTCGCCCCCGAGTTACAACGCCGAATGAGGACCGGTATTTAGCAATTACTGCCAAAAGAAACAGACGGAGCACAGCATCAGACCTGTCTCGTCAGCTCTCTTCAGCTACCGGTACGACAGTTTCAAGGTAGACCGTGTACAGACGATTAGGGCACATTGGTCTATATGCTCGTAAGCCTGTCAGATGTGTTCCACTTACCGCAACTTACTGTCGCCTGCGATTAACCTGGAATAGAGAGCATGCATTGTGGACACCGCAACAGTGGTCTTGTGTGATGTTTTCCGACGAGTCCAGGTTTAGTTTGCAGTCTGATTCTCGCCGGACTTTCATATGGAGAGCGCCAGGTACCCGTTACCACCAGGAGAACACCATTGAACGACACCGTTACGGTGGTGCAGGATGGCTCGTTTGGGGAGGAATTATTCTTGGTTCCAGAACTGACCTGCATGTTCAGAGTGCAACGATGACAGGCCACATCTATCGGGATGTCAATCTGGAACAACATGTACGTTTGTTTCGGGGCGCCATGGGTGCTGGATTTCTGTTTATGGATGACAACGCCCGTTCTCACAGTGCAAACATTGTAGACGAATGCCTTCAATTGGAGGATATCACCCGTATGGATTGGCCAGCATACTCAACCGTACTTGAATCCAATAGAGCATGTGTGGGATATGCTTGGCCGACGAATTGCAGCCCGTCAATCCCCCTCCCACCTGTCAACGGAACTTCGGAGGGCATTGCTTGATGAGTGGTGTAATATTCCCCAAGATCAAATTGATAATTTGATACTCAGCATGCCTAGGCGTTGTAAGGCCTGTATTGCATCGTCCGGGAGACATACTCCCTATTAACCATCATACTAACCATGTTATACTGCTTTTTGTAATTAGGTTCATTTTTGAAATTGGCTCCAGGGAGTAAAAATCGTAATTTTTATTAATTATGTCAAACATATAGCATCTTTTTTTTTTCTCTTTTCCTTTTGTTTAATAAATAGACTTTTTACAAATAAGTCAAATTTGTTTTGCTTCTGTCTCTTTCTTTGCCTGAACTTCATTATCCTTAATTTATGGACATGAGTGTAAATAAAACAGAATGTGAAACAATCCTGCGTATAATCTAATCACTAGAGTGGGACAACATCATTATTGAATATATTCATAAATATATTAATGGTGATGTATTCGAAATGAATATGTTCATACATTACAATATATATATATTTTTTTTTCTAATGCAGCTGGCAAACACTTAGACAGCTTGATCTTGGATCCTTAAGGCAAGAGCTGCACAGACGTTATTCACTTTGCATGACCCAGGGGCGCGTGTAACTTGAAGATAAGCCACGGACGCGGAATAACAATGCCCCGCAAAGCTCTACGGTCCTATGAGACCGGGACCTACGGTTTAAAGTGGATTCAGAACCACTACACACATTCATGGCACCGCCGGGACTCGAACCCGAAACCTGTAGTACCGAGTGCCAGAGCGCTAGCCACTCGGCCATTCAGGCCCATATATAAATAACAATATTGATATAGCAATTATCATACCAATTATGTTATCCGTATTGTTTATTTATTAAATTCGAATAGCATATACATTTACTTTAAATGAAATTCAGATATGAGTAAATTTTATACGATGATACTTTTGTCTAAATATTTCATACGATAATATTTTGTTTAAAAATATTGTAGGAATTATTATTATATCAGCTAACTAATTTTCTAAAAAATATTTCATAATTGTTGTTATTTTTTTCATTTCCAGCAGAACAGTGTAAACCCAGTATTGGATGGGAGCTATTATTCCAGCTCTACTGTTTTGAAAGAGAGCTTCCAGGCAGAGAACGCTGGCGAAATTGAAAATCTCCTAAACTCTTTCAATTCGAACAGAAATGAAGGTCACCGCAAGGTCATTGAGTACATCGTAGAGAAGCCCGATTTGCAGACTTCTGTTTCTGCCAATGATGCCAGTATGAACAATGAAAATTGGGAGCACATGGCAGTTGGATCAGAGCAGAATATTCGAGAAGTCCATCGCTCCATTCGAAAGGCGGGGATGCCTCCGGGAACACCCCGGAGACGACTGCCCGGTCGATCTCCGACGAAACATCGTCTGCACGGGGGACCAGTGTCCAGCAACGAGGATGACAACAAAAAAATTCCGACCTGGACATGAAAAAGACTTTTTTTTTAAACGATATTAATTAAAAAGAATTTTTTTTCTTTTTCTTTACGATTATTATAATAAGATTGATATTATTTTGTAGCTACTTCAATACACAAATGACTGTAATTTTATATATTTAATTTTTCCAGTGCATTGGTTTCGATTTTTCGATTTAAACTTTAAATTAAATGAAACAAGTAATATAACAAGTAATTAAATGAAACAAGTAATATAACAAGTAATTAAATGAAACAAGTAATATAACAAGTAATTAAATGAAACAAGTAATATAACAAGTAATTAAATGAAACAAGTAATATAAAAAAAAAAAATTAAAGTCAATTCCTACTTTTTTTCACTCTATTGCAGAAAAGTCCTTTACAAATAATTTTCCTTCATTTTTTTAAGTTTATCTGGCGCCATCTATGGGTAGATATATGCAACTTATATCTAAAAAAAAAAAAAATTAATGAATTAAATTTAATTGCTGAGTTAATATTTAAAAAAAAATTAACATCCAGTGTCATCCATTACAAGTTAAAAACAATGTATTTGAACTTGAGTGGACGAATAAAAGTTTTTTATGAACGATTGAAAATTTGAACAAGATATATATATAGGGAGAGTGTGAACTAATAGAAGGAATTGAAAAAGACAATGCTAATGGAAATGTTATAAGGTTACAGGGTGAAGTTTTCTCATGTATGTTAAATTATTTGTTAACTTCTCAATTGTTATTAACCTATAATCCAAGATTGCTTATTAGCTTATAATCCAATCTGGCAACTGGCGTACCGCTTACGGAGTACCAACAGGGGGAAATACCCTTTAAACCTCCTCATCTTAATTCATAGATAGGTTTGGGATTCTAATAGGCTGCTTTAATGTTAGTAAATAAATAAAAGATAAAGTTTCTAAAAATTCAAATTAAAGTAGTACTCAAAAAAAAAAAAAAAAAATTAAAAAATACTAACGATATAAGAGTAAAATACAAAATAAAAGAAGTTAAAAGTTAAGTTTTAAATTCAGTACAATGAGGGACCCGTTGTCGATGCCGTAATACTATTGAAAAACGTAAACAAAAATGTATACAGTGCAGTGATAATCCAATCGTTTCTTGCTTATAATCCATAATCTAAAATCTTTAAAAATCTTTAAAATTTATAAGTGATCAATTTATGCTATGGCGTATATTCCATATTTTTTTCGGAAGCTTTATAAATGTAAGTCTTATAAAATCGCAAATTCTATAATAATAATAATAATAATAAAGTTGGGATTTTGTGCTAGAAAAAACAACCTTCTAAAACATAACAGTTGCTAACGATAGAAGAGAACCGATCTTTTAATAAAGCAAAGTAAATGCGACGCTCGTCTTGCGTTGGCGCGTGCTACTGAATGAAAAAGAGTTCAAAGAATGAAGGTAAGAACTGAAAAACGCCTCGCAGAAGGCCACATTAATAATTTACTGCGATATTGATCAAGATGTTCATCTCTACAAATGCGAAGATTACAATTCGTAGGGTTTTCACTTTTATTTTCGCCGTAGGTCTTCCACAAAAATCTCTTTTCACTAAAAATCTAAAATCCCTTGGGCTAAATGGATCGCCTGGTTGCCAAATAAACAAACAAAATGGTTGCCGCTTTCGTGCTAAATCGCCAATATGTCAAAAATGATTGCTAAATCTTTATTACACCAGCATTCATTACTGAATTGCTATTTCACGGACATTTTTTTGTGTATTTTTCTTTTCTTTCTAATGCAGCTTGGTCTTGGACGCCTTAAGGCAAGCGCTGCACAGACATTACTCACTTTGCATTTCCCAGGGGGCGCGTGTAACTTGAAGGTAAGCCACGGACGCAGAGTAACAATGCCCCCGCAACGCTCTACGATCCTATTAGGACCGGGACCTACGGTTTAAAGTGGATTCCGAACCACTACAAACACCCATGGGATTCGAACCCGATACCTGTGGTACCGAGCGCCAACCACTCGGCCATCAGGCTCCCCGGACATTTATTGTTGAATCATCGAAATATATCACTATAACGCCAAATGTACTACTGTAGCCATAAAGAAAAAAAAACATCCCGGGTTACATGATTGGAGACTTTTTCGGGGTACAGATTTTAATCCTTTTTCCAATTTTAACTCACTTAAAATTATTACACATTTTTTATATGAAAAACAAATGTGTAACAATTATTTATTGAATTTTAAATTACACGCGGAACAAACATCAAAAGCTAATTACAAAATAGGAAGAAAGGTATGATGTTCTTTGCCATATATGCGAAAGGCGGTTACACTGAGTGGTATATGAAAGTTGCTCGGTTCAATTCTAGTGAGACAAATATATAGGAGATCTAAAAGATTCTATCTTTGAGTAATTTCAAAAATAACCGTAAAATAAACTTGTTTTTCACCATGGCTTGGTTTAATGAACAAACACATTTTTTTACATTATTGTATTGATATTTACAATATTTTGAAAATATTTTTATTAACATCTGCTTATATTTTACTTCATCTAACAAATTGCATTGTTTTTCATTTTTTTTTTTTTAAATTTAAAGCTACATAAATATTTTTTACTGTATGTATTGTACGTCTTGATAAATAAAGTTTTTTGCATCCGCAAATTGTAAATTTTTGTTCAGTAATATATTGATTCATTCCGTGACAGATAAATTTTATTATTAAATATTGATATTTCCATTGCACATTAAATGGACGTGTCAGAAATATAAGATTATGAGGTAAATAGTAATTTATGATATTCAGTCGGTATTTGTTTCTTCAACTTCAGATTTAAAAAGAATTAAATTATTATAAAAATGAGAGATAAACAAAATATAATATATTTCATTTCCGTGAATAATAATAATAAAGATATTTTTGTTCTGTTTTAGTTTTTTGACACATTTTCGAAAAGTACTGAGACATTTTTTTTTTTTATGAAAAAAAATGAAATTTTTTTTTTTTAAAGACAGTTGTTAAAATAAAAAAATTAAGACTTTTTTTCTCATTTTAACAACTGATAAAAATCATATAAAAATATTCATAGTAATAGCATTTCAGTGTGGAAGGAATAACATGGATGTTATTGCAACAAACATTGTGATTGTTTCTGGTACTGAAATGATTGATTAGTTATGTATAATATAATACAAATGAAAATAATTCTAAAATAAAATAGAGATTTCTAAAAAGTATTATACACTCATGTCCATAAATTAAGGAAAATGAAGTTCAGGCAAAGAAAGAGACAGAAGCAAAACAAATTTGACTTATTTGTAAAGTCTATTTATTAAACAAAAGGTAAAGAGCAAAAAAGATGCTATATGTTTGACATAATTAATAAAATTGCGATTTTTACTCCCTGAGCAAATTTCAAAAAAAGAACCTATTTACAAAAACAGTATAACATGGTTAGTATGATGGTTAATATGGAGTATGTCGCCCGGACAATGCAATACAGGCCTTACAACGCCTAGGCATGCTGAGTATCAAATTATCAATCTGATCTTGGGGAATATTACACCACTCATCAAGCAAGGCCCTCCGAAGTTCCGGTTGACAGGTGGGAGGGGGTTGACGGGCTGCAATTCGTCGGCCAAGCATATCCCACACATGCTTTAATGGATGCAAGTCCGGTGAGTATGCTGGCCAATCCATACGCGTGATATCCTCCAATTGAAGGCATTCGTCTACAATGTTTGCACGGTGAGGACGGGCGTTGTCATCCATAAACAGAAATTCAGCACCCATGGCGCACCGAAACAAACGTACATGTTGTTCCAGAATGACATCCCGATAGATGTGGCCTGTCATCGTTACACTCTGAACATGCAGGTCAGTTCTGGAACCAAGAATAATTCCTCCCCAAACGAGCCATCTTGCACCACCGTAACGGTGTCGTTCAATGGTGGTAAGGGGTTCTTGGTGGTAACGGGTACCTGGCGCTCTCCATATGAAAGTCCGGCGAGAATCAGACTGCAAACTAAACCTGGACTCGTCGGAAAACATCACACAAGACCACTGTTGCGGTGTCCACAATGCATGCTCTCTACTCCAGGTTAATCGCAGGCGACAGTGAGTTGCGGTAAGTGGAACACATCTCACAGGCCTACGAGCATATAGACCAATGTGCCCTAAGCGTTGGTACACGGTCTGCCTTGAAACTGTCGTACCGGTAGCTGAAGAGAGCTGACAAGACAGGTCTGATGCTGTGCTCCGTCTGTTTCTTTTGGCAGTAACTGCTAAATACCGGTCCTCATTCGGCGTTGTAACTCGCGGGCGCACTGTGCTGTAACATCTACTCACATTACCATCCTCTTGGAATCGTTGCCAAAGCATGGAGATGACACTCGGGGCGATTCCAAGTTCCTCGGATACTTCCAGCTGGGTACGTCCACATTCCAGTCGTCCAATAATTCTACCACGTAAAAAATCATCCAAGCTCTTCCTTTGTGCCATAACTATGCGGTTATTGCACTGAAAGGCTTTTAAAGCGCTTGTGAACAATTTTACTTCTTTGCCACCATTCCTTATATACCCCTCTCTTACACTCTCGTCATTGTGAAGTACTATCCGCGCCATCTGGTGGTTTCCTGTAATTTGCATATTCTTCTTCAAGATGTGTGTGATAATTCTACAGGTGAAATTTTTATTTTAGAGTTCAATTTCTGTGTGATTCTGAATTATCCTTAATTTATGGACATGAGTGTATTATTCAAGGAAATAAAGCAATGCCAATTTCATTAACATTAAAAGATATTTCGAGCTTTAATTTTTTTTCCCTTTTATATCAATTATTCCAAATTGATAGTGAGTTAAAATGAATGTTGTTATTTTTCCAAAAGCATCTCTTAATAAAACTGAAACAATGATTTCCAGAGTTTGTTTCTTTTTTTTTTAATTGTCCTTTCTGCATGCAATTTAAATTTATCGAACATTTTTTTTTAACTTTATTTTATTTTCTTCAAAAACTTTATTATCCTAATACTGATTTACATTCAAATGGAACACATTTTTCATATGCTGAGTTTAAAGTTTTTCTGAAATGAGAACGCTTTTCCTTCTATGAAATTTAAGAGGACATTACTTTTATTGAGGGCTTTATAGTAAAAATAAAATACAGGAGCGTTTCAATGTGTCTTTTAATAGAGTGATCGATTCTGTGTAAAGTCCATAGCTGGCAGAGTTTCAAATAGTGAATATCTTTGTCACCAGTTAAGGGTACAGTTTGCCAAATCACTGGAAGTGTTATGTCGTGGCGCTGCGATCCACCCGCTCAATGAATAATACGTTAATAGGAAACTGATGGGAAATGTATAATGTTAAATTTACGTATTATGTGTTTATAAATTTGGTTGCAAATTATGTCTTTTTTTTTTTTTGTTTTGTCATTGTATTTCAATATTCACTAGGTTGCAATTTTTTTAATTATGTGTAAATATTTTTAAATCCTGAATAATAATAATAATAAAAAAGGGAAAAAGAGGAGGGTAGGATTAAGTATAATTTTATCTTCGTCTGCCATTTTGTGGAGAAGAAAAAAAAAATTTATACAAACTTGAACCTGACTCAATCGAAATAGCCTAAATCTGACACTCGTGCTATCCCCCAGTCAATGGATGAGATACAATTACAAAATCAGTACATAATTAACAAATAAGGCAAAACCCTAGCTCACTTTGAAAACATAAATACAATGAATATCCAAAAAAAAATTGCAATATTGAAATACAATGACAAAAAAAAAAAAAAAAAAAAAAGACATAACTTGCAACCAAATTTATAAACACATAATACATAAATTTAACGTTATGCATTTCCCATCAGTTTCCTATTAACGTCTCATTCGTTGAGTGGGTGGATGGCAGCGCCATGACAGTTATCAGTTCATGAGTTTTGGATTTCCAGCAACTCTGGGAATACTGACACCGCCAGATTTGCTATTCTATCACAACACATGTGTGTAATAAGAACCCACGTGCAGTAAGAAAAGACGAGTTCGTTATAAAGCACATTGTAATGAACAATTGATACGTTGTATACTTCAGCGATATTGTTACAATTGAATGCAACCATTAAAGTCGTTTGGTTTTATTTAGTGTTGCATCCATTTGAACTCTCCTTTTTGGTAAAAAATAATAAAATTATACAAAATAACAACAATAATTATACAAAAACAATTGTACAAAATAGATGCAACAATTGCAACATAAGCATAGATGTAACAATTGCAACATAAGCATAGATGTAACAATTGCAACATAAGCATAGATGTAACAATTGCAACATAAGCATAGATGTAACAATTGCAACATAAGCATAGATGTAACAATTATACAAAAACAAAATTCTATAAATTGAAACGGAATACATATTATTCCGCTAAGTATGATTTTTATCAATCAGTTTCATCAAAATGAAGTTATAATTGCTTGAACATAAATAGCGGACCATTTATTAAGTAGTGCCTTCTTCGTGGCTCAATGAATGGCTATCTCGAAAACGTGTGAATTATATAATTTATTTTGGGTATGCTTTGGAATCATTGCTTAGAAAAAAATGAGTGGACCCAGTGGACATTGTGTCGACAGTTTCGTATCTATAGTTAGAATGCTTAACAAAATGCATGGGCTTCCTTCAGTGTGACACACAAGTACATGAACTTTACCTTTGAACTGACTCTTTAATGCATTATTCCCGCTTTTTATAGTGTGGGTGTATAGTAGAGATCTTTCAGAGTCCTCCTGGGCAATGTTAAATTTGCTATGTTCAATATTTGGTGGTAAATTATGTTCAACAATAGGAAAAAAAAGTTTTAAAAAAGGAAATAATTGGACAAGTTAAGTAACAAGACAAACGGTATTTTTTTTTTTTTATCTGAAATTAGTGAGGGAAGATTTTAACTGTTTTTAAATGAAAACTGTATTAAAACTGTACTATTATACATATATATATTTATATAATATTTTATATACTTCATTTATGCGTATTTTTTTTCGTTGAAAGTACGTTTCTTGATACGCGCAAAATAATTTTCAAATAAATATTTTTCATTGAAATATCCAACAATTTTTCATTCAGTAAAACACCTTCTCAAAGGTACTTTGTGATGAGTTAGATAAAAGCGCATCATTTTGACAAGAAAATGAATACAAATGATACATAAAAACAGCAAAATTTCACATTTTGTAATGTCAGTTGTTTATTCATATGAATACGAAATTACTTTAATGAGAGATAAATATTGTATAATTTAACGCATTTCCTGCTTTCACGTGCTCTCTTTTGAAATCGTTTAAACTCTGTCTCCTAAAAAAAAAAGAACCTTATATATCTCTATTTGTAGAAAGTTCGTTTATAGCTAACAAGTAGTTTAATAAATAAAAAAAAAAAAGGGGTATTTGTAATGTTCAGTCTATAATTTGAAAACTTTATTATTTTTTTTTATAAATTTCCGTTATATTAATTCAAAAAAGTTACGAAATTTCATAGATGTTCCTATAAGCTTAGTTTTTCAATTAAAACAGTTATAACTCAATAAAAGTGAATATTTTTAGAGAACTATATACTTATAAAGGCTAGACGAACATTAATAACTCTCCCAGTGTACTCGCACCTCATATCTTATCTTCTCGTAACCCCACGAGATAACTACATTCTCAAGGAAATTAAAACAAAATCCTAAGTTAACACAAATAACTCTTTAGCATTATTTCGAGTAAACTCGTATCACCTTTCTGATGACTTCGTAACATTATTCCGAATATATTTGTATCTTATCGGAACACCCTGATTTATTATAATTTTTTTCAAAGGCGCAGCAGTCCCATGGTGGGCCAAAACTGTTTGCCTACTACAGATTCCGAAACATGAGATGTTTTCCTTTTTACGGGTTAGGGTTGTCAGCCCTACGTCCCACATTCCTATTAGACCAGGGCCTGCGGTTTAAAGCGGATTCCGAACCACTATAAGCATCCACGGAGTCGAACCCGCAATCAGAGCATTAGTCACTCGGCCATCAGTCCCCCGCACTATGAGTTGACTAAAAAAAAAAAAAACTCCTTAACATTATTCCTAGTATACTCGAATTTATATTTGTATCTATTCGAAACACCTCGAGTTAACTACATTCACGAATTAATAAAAAAAAATCCAACGTGAGTTCTAATAGCTCTTTAACGTTATTCCAAGCCCACTCGTATCTCGCACTTGTGTCTTCTCGGAACATCACAAGTTAACTGTATTGACGAGGAAATGAAATCAAAAACTCGTATGTTAACACTACCAACTCCTTAACCAAATTCCAAATATACTCGTATCTTCTCAGAACACCATACATTAACTACATTCACCAGGAAATTAAAAAAAAATCTTATAGTAGCGCTACTAATTCCTTAACATGATTCCTAACTCCTTAACCGAGTGTATCCTATGTGTATCTTCTCGGAACACCACGAGTTAAATCATGCACAAACTAATTTTTAATTCTGTTGTTGTTGTTGCTTATCCCCTTGATTTAGAATCTTAAACCAAGTCCAGTAGATCATGCTGCATCAATAGATCTTCCCCTCACTCAACAGTTGCCTCACAGATGTACCCATACAATCGATGAGATGCGATGGCCGAACGATGACAAAGTGTCTTCTCGTCTCCATTGAAGGTCAAACTCTTAGTGTGGCCACTCCTTAGTGTAGCTAAAGCCGTTTGAGCAGATCTAGGACATGAGCACTGCAAGGACATACCAGGATATTGAGCGGCGTACCATGCATGAATGGGTGGCGACCTCCAAGCGGTATTCACTCTGGCTGAAGTCATGGAATGGACCTCTGAAGCTGACAGATTGGAAGAAGAAGCTTTGGGAAGTTCGCAATCTTCCTAGCGAGCAGATCAGCAATATAATTAAGATCAGATAATAATTTTTAATTCTGAATTAAACAAACATTTTGAGCTACTCTGCATTATCCTTAGGCTGACAAGAGTTATTTCGTGATAGTCAGATTAGAATCCCGTCATTCTGTCCGGTTTCATGTTGTTTTATATATAGACATTGGATTCGATGTTCTTCAGTACCCAAAATATAAAAGAGGAACTTCATATTACCTATGGTCGTATTTTTAGTGATAACAGGAGGAGTGTTGTTGTTGGTTGACGTCTTAAGAACTTCTCATTCTGATTCTGATGCATTGTAAAAACCGAGTAACCGAAATTATACTTGAATTTCTGTACTGAAAAATAAATCAAACAAAATAAAAACAAATAAAACAGGAATTATTCGTCAGAATTCTAACAATGCGTATTTTCGGTGGACATTCCTAATGTAATTAATAAACTACAGTGATGTATTCCTCTAATAAATTTCGATTTCAGCAAGAAAAAAATATTTTTCTGAACCAAAACTGTGTTTGAAAAATATTATCCATTAAATTAATACTATTTTAGGCCACCTGGTTTTGCAAATTAAAAAAAAAAAAAAAATAATCTGTACAGTTAGCTCATTGTCGTAAAAAAGTGCAGTTGAAAAATCCCCAAGATGTCATGAAAAAATTGTACTACGCCAACACAGAGGCCAACACAGGAGGCCAACACAAGAGGGGAGAGAACATAATAAACATTGAATGGTGCGAAATACTTTTTTTTTTTCATATTTCAAGTAATTTTTTTTGATTAGCCGAGTAAAATGAATAAAATAGTCAATAACTTTTAATGTTTTGCTTTAAAGATATATATATATATATATTTAATTTTCTAAGAATATTTTTATGTTTTCTTACAAAATGAAATTTCAATTTCAATATGGTTATGTGAAAGTGGTATTTATTATTACATTATACAATTCGGTATTTATTTCTTATGTGAAATAATGTGATGTTTAATGATATAAGAATGTTTTCTTTACTTTAAATTAAATAAATTAATGCTTTTGATGTTTTCTTTTTCTTAAATAATTCCTTTATGGGGAACATTATTTATTTGAACTTTATAATTTGTTAGTTTGCTACAAGTATTCATGAAAATTATACACCGCAGAAAAAAAAATTATAAAATCTTATGGAATTTCATATAATTTAATTTTTTTGTGGCGGGGAAAATAAAATCTGTTCGCGCAATCAACTTATAAGATAGTAAATTTTGATATTGCAATGTAAGTAAAAATAGTATTTTAAAAACTGCAGTTATTGTGCAGATATAATTTATTTACTTATATATACACTGAACTGACAAAAGTCATGGGATACCTCTTAATATCGTGTCGGCCCTCCTTTCGCCCAGCGAAGTGCAGCAACTCGACGTGGCATGGACTCAACAAGTCGTTGGAAGTCTTCTGCAGGAATATTGAGCCATGCTGTCTCGATAGACGTCCATAATTGTGAAAGCATTGATGGTGCAGGATTTTGGGCACGAACAGACCTCTCGATGATGTCCCATAAATGCTCGATGGGATTCATGTCGGGCGATCTAGGTGGCCAGATCATTCGTTGGAATTGTCCAGAATGTTCTTCAAACCAATCGCGAACAGTTGTGGCCCGGTGACATGGCACATTGTCATCCATAAAAATCCCATCGTTGTTTGGGTACATGAAGTCCATGAATGGCTGCAAGTGATCTCCAAATAGCTGAACATAAGCATTTCCAGTCAATGTTCGGTCCAGTCGCACCAGAGGACCAAGTCCATGCCATGAAAAAACAGCCCACACCATTACGGAGCCACCACCAGCTTGAACAGGGCCTTGCTGACAGTTTGGGTCCATGGCTTCGTGGGGTCTGCGCCACACACGAACCCTACCATCAGCTCTTACCAACTGAAATCGTGACACATCGGACCAGGCCACGGTTTTCCATTCATCTAGGGACCAACCGATGTGCTCACGTGCCCACGAGTCGCGGCAAGCGATGTCGTTCTGTCAGTAAAGGCACTCGAGTCGATCTTCTGCTGGAATAGCCCAAGAAAGCCAAATTTCTCCGCACAGTTCTAACAGACAAGTCCCTTGTAAGTCTCACATTGATTTCTGTGGTTATTTGACGCAGTGTTGCTTGTCTGTTAGAATTTACGACTCTTTGCAGACGTCGCTGCTCTCGGTCGTTAAGTGCAGGCGGTCGACCACTGCGCTGTCCATGGTGGGACGTTATGCCTGAAAATTCATACTCTCGGCACACTCTTGACACAGTGGATCTGGGAATGTTGAATTCCTAACGATTTCCGAAATGGCATGACCCATGCGTCTGGCTCCAACTAACATTCCGCGTTCAAAGTCTGTTAATTCCCGTCGTGCGGTCGTCATCACGTCAAAACCTCTTCACATGAATAACTTGAACAGAAATGAAAGCTCTGCGAAAGCACTGCGCATTTATACCTGTTCTACGCGATGCTACTGCCATCTGAAAATTTGCATATTGCTATCCCATGACTTTTGTCACTTCAGTGTATTTTTGCTTGCCCAACAAACATTTGAAGGGCAGTTTTGTGAATTACTTAATAGTTAGATGCTTATAGGTAGTTTATATAGGTAGTTTATGCTTATAGATAGTTAGATAGTTTTCATTTTATATGAATCTTTATTTTTCTGTTTTTGTGGTGTTTATACAAATATGGTTTCCAGAAAACTCATTTCTTAAATAGTAGTATACCTCAATTTTCTAAAACAAATGTACTAGTGAATATATATCAATTCATCTTCTATTCTGCTTTTACCAATTTTTAGTTTGTTTTTTAAAATTACACTTTATATCCAAACAAACTGTTTTTTTTTTAAACTTATTTCATTTAAATGATGAATAACTTTTGATGTAATTCTATATAAACTAGTTATTAATCTCATATTTTTTATTAAATAAAAATCTCTTTTGTTGTCTTTCATTAAAATGAAAATATTTAATCATCTTTATTTAAAAAAATACCATTTGTTTAATAAAATAGGAATAGTTAGATAGTTTGCGCTGAAAAAGATCTAATCATTTTGGAAATTACATACTCGAAAGACAACAGAAGCAAAGGCACAAAATGTTCAGTTAATTATCTCGCTTAAAATAATATTCCTTTTAAATGCATTTATGATATTTTATTCCATCAAGCAACATTACTAAGACGCCGTGAAAATTATTACGGAATATTATTTTAATCCAATGTATTTTCTAACAGTTTTCATGGTTGTTGTTGAAATAGACTTTTTTTGAAACATTTTAATAAACTCATTTTATACAAAGTGTTTGTGAAAAGTTTTTAAATTTCATTCAATTCTAAATAAGAACAGGACAGGAAATGATAACTTAATTAATATATTTTAATATTGAGCAATTTTTTAAAATTCTGAAGCTTTTGCTCTACTGCTTTAAGAATAACCAGTTTTAAAGTTTGTATTATAAAAAAAATCACTTTTGTTTATATAAATTGCATTCATAAAAGTTATTTTCTTTGAAATAGTATATCTAGCATTTTACTACAGGATGCCTTTTAGTTTCCATTTTCCTTCTTTTTGAATGGTAATCTTTTATAAAAATTTCTATTTAATGAACAATATTTAAATAAATAAAAAAAACTGCTATTAATTTGCTTTATGGGACTCTTTTAGTCACGCTTATTTAAATCTGGAAACAATTTAACGACGATAAAAAAACTGTAATTTTCCATGAAATTCCGAACACACGAACCCCATACATCATTATTTCAATCTTCTCTTTCACTGCAATCACCCATTCTCTGTACAATCGTTTGACAAAGAAGATTATGTTAATTTCTACGCACCAATTGAATTATTTTTTAAGAAGAGACACACTTCACAATTCATCTTTTCCAAAAAGCATTGTCACTTTTAAAAGAGATTGATCAGCAAAGCCCTTCTGAATGAAAACCAGAAATTCGAATGCAGGAAACCTGGTTCTTTCAACGTAACATCCAGCTGAGTCCATCGCGGTCATAATTGATAAACGATCTTGCTTCTTCTCGAAGACCTGTCTATAAATCTGCCATGCCAAAGCAGTATGCTAATGGCGACCATTCAATTGCTTTTTTTTTTTTCCTTCCACTACCGATCTGACCTGGTCACCTGTTGATTTAGTTTCACGCCCTCCCCGACCAGCAAGACAGAACCTATAGACGATTCGCCAAGGACGATTCATTAGTCTCGGGGCCTTGGATGGTTTGTCTCTTTTGTTTTTGTTTTCGGTTTGTCCTGCGGAGACTTCTTTTTTGTGCTCATCTCTTTTGGTCGAGTGATATTTTGACCCCTGAGTGTCATCCATCATTGCTGAATGGACGGAAATACCGCGAGGACTGGTATAAAAGGATGGCCGACACCAGCTTCCCACACAGCACATCGCCAGTGATCATCCCAGTCGGACCAGAAGATCTTCTTCACCAACCAGCAACATGCTTTTCGTAAGTAGTCAAAAATTTCTCTTACTGTATATATTGCTAAGAAGCGATAAGTTAAATTGGCAAAGGAAATTCATTTTTGTTCCATGGATTACAATCATTTTCAAACAGTTCCTTTGATTTAGTTATGAGGTCTATCACAAAAGTCTTGCAGAAAATATTGAAATTAATCATTTCAAAAATTTTAACTTTTTAAATTTCTTCATGCATTTACAAAGGAAGATATTAGTATGATGCTTTTAGAAAATGTGTTGAAATTTGTAAAAATTGTGATTGTTTACTTTAGATGTTTTAAATGCATCGTTGCCAAGATTCCCATTTTTAAAAGTTTTAATTTTTACTTTTTTTTTTTTTTTTTTGCTTTTTCCATGCAATGATATACATTAATTGAAATGAAAAGTTTTCAAATAAATAGGTGTGTTTTTCAATTTTAAAATGGACGAATTATTATTCAACCAACTGAGGGAGAATTATAATATATTTCATTTTTGTTGTTTTGATTTTATTTTTTCGAACAACTAAATTTTCTCTTCGATCATAGAAGATGCTTGCACCAATTTAAATTGCAGTATTCTATACTTTAACAAAAAAGCAAAATTGAAAATTTCATAGAAAAGGAAACCATTAATGCCTATTTCAAATTTTATACAATTTGTTTTTGTTTAAAAACAAGACTAAGTTTATAAGACTAAGAACAACGAAATATATAAAGAATTAATTAAATAAATATTCTTTATTTTTTAGATTTCATATTTGAGTCTGAATCGAAAAAAAATATCTTTTTATTTTGTTATTATGATTTTGTCTTTAGAATGGGTTAAGTGAATTAATCAAAATTATCAGAAATAATTGACTGATTGTAGGATAAAAAAGAATAATTAATACAAATGTTTTGTAATAAAATTTTCCGTTTATGATTTTACATTAATAAAGCATTACTTTTTTTAATATAATTTTTGAGCCAGATACATGTATCAGGGTATTTAGAAAAGTTAAAAGAAACTTTCCCGATTTAAAATGGCAAAGAAAGTTCTTTTTAAAACTTAAATTAACTTATTCGACTTTTTCTGATCATGAATGATAATTATTTACGAAAACAATTGTTAAGAAAATATTTATTTTCTTTTAGTTTGGTGATTAGTATATATTATTATTTTTTTATACGAAATATTAACTGAAAATAACGACAAAACACTATTAAAACGTTTTGCTTTAATATGCTTATTTACGTGCTTTTATTTTGTTTTACTATATCCATTTCTTAAAAATGCTTTTTAATGATAAGTTTTAATCGTCAAATATATAAATTTAATTAGTTATTTAAAATGTTTTAAGCAACTAAAAACTTAAAAACTATTTTACGATTAAATGCTTTGATTTAACACACTATTAATTATTTAAAATTTTTTTTTTTTACACTTGTTTGTTTTGATTTCTTTAATATCGTTTATTTATTTCATTTTTGATTGGAAATAAACATCTTGTAATTTTTAATTTCAACCTTTAATTAACAACAACAACCTCAAAAATACAAATGACATAAGCATCATACTTTAAAAATTTATGGTCTAAAATTGTTCAGAATTTTGTTTTTATTTGTGTAAAATATAAAACATTTAAGAATACAGAAATAACTTATATTTAAAGATTAAACTTTCGCATTCGATCTCTAAAACTCGGAATAAAAATTAA
Source organism: Caerostris extrusa (assembly GCA_021605095.1). Lineage (NCBI taxonomy): Eukaryota > Metazoa > Arthropoda > Arachnida > Araneae > Araneidae > Caerostris > Caerostris extrusa. The sequence goes on along the minus strand of BPLR01008138.1, from coordinate 75,200 downwards.
CTTGGAAAATTTTTGAATTAAATAAAATTGTTGCTTATATAGCTATCCAGTTGCCTATCAGTATCCTTCTATAAAAAGCAAAAAATTCAATCAATCAATTTGAATCTAAATTTTACTTAAAACACATAAAACACGTATTGATACAAAAAATAAGTAAAAATAATAATTCTGAAAATTAAAAATATTTTCTGCTGATATATGAATTTTATAGAAAATATTTTTAATTAAATTAAAAAAAGTAAAGCTTTTATAAATAAATAAATATGGAAAATGAATTATTTTAAACGTACATTTATTTACATTCCAGGTAAATTGACTCATATAACTATTGCCTTTTTAAAATAAGTAATTTTAAAATTAAAATCAAATAGACTTTGAAATAATGCGATGATTAATACTTCATAACTTTTAAGAAGTAAATATTAATAATTCAAATAAATTTCTTTCTGTTAAAAGATCAATAATTCAAATAAATTCTAAAATCTACAATTTCACTTTGTTCAAATTATACAATTCAACAGAAAAATTTCAATTTATTTTCAGGTTATTTTTATCGCCATTGCAGTGACTGTAGCCAATGGCCAAGCCCCGATTCCAGTCCGGGTAAGCTTATTTTTAAGATAGCAATCTTTTTTTGCTTTGTAATTATTGAAGACAGATGACTTTATTTTGCATTTATTTTTCATCAACGTTTTAAATAAGATGGACTGATATAAGATTTAAATAAGATAACACGGATTTAATAAAAATATAAGATTTAAATAACATAAAATGAATATATAAAACTAATTTACTCATTATTCAAATAGTATTATAAAAAACTACAACGTAAACAATTGTAATATGCTTAATCAAATTTGTGAGAAAAGAAGAATTTTTGTGTCCGTTTATGAAATAAATGTGCCACATTTGTAAAAAAGCAGAAATGCAATGCATGTGAAATAGAAACAATATTTACTTCTTAAAATTTACATTTCATATTACATATTTTTACAAGCAAAAATTAGTATAAGGTTTTTCTTGCTCTTTAACGGCATGAGAAGGAATTACAAGTGTGATTTTAGCCATTTTTTGAGATTAGTTTCATAAACCTGTATGTAGATTTTAAATAATTTCTTTTAACTGACAACATTTATTTATGATATTTTTAACTATACATACATTTATAATGTCTACTTTGATTTCTTTATTTATTTTTAACCTGCAAACCAAAATGATATGCTTTAGAACTAGCATTTTTGATATTATTGCAACTTCGACTTTTGATGATAGATGCTATTCGATTGCAATGTCGATGTAATGTTATTCGATTTTTAATGTTACATTAACTGATCTAAAATTCCTTGTGGTGAATACATTTATTTAATATATATATATATATATATGTGTCCTATAACCATGCATTAAACTTTGCACACACACACACACACATATATATATATATGTGCAAAGTTTAATGCATGACTATAGGATGGTCTTTGGAAACGTGAGAGAGAATTGTTGGAGTACGTTAAGTCATTTCTGAGATTTACCTGAACACATATCCATTTCATTTACATGTATAGATTTGTGACATTTTTCTTACTCTGGGATTACCGCATCAACCCCTACTACGACGAAAGCCCCAAACCCTACGCCTTCAGCTACAACGCTCCCCTTGAAGACGGCGTGGGACAGAGCTCAAGAACTGAATCTGCAGATGGTTCCGGTAGGGTGCAGGGCTCTTACACCCTGAACAACGACGAAGGCCACTACAGAGTTGTCGAGTACGTTGCTGACCAGGACGGCTTCAGAGCTGTGGTGCGCACTAACGAGCCCGGCACAGACAACAAGAACCCAGCTGACGTTGTTGTGGAATCTGCGGCTGGGCCAGCCCCCTACGCCCCCGCAATTCGCCGACCACTCCTCAACGCTGCAGTGGCCCCTGTCGCACCAGTTGTCGAGCCGGTCATCGTACCAGAAGCTGTACCAGCCCCTGTGGTCCGACCCGTGTACCGCAGACCCAATGTCTACGCCAACAGAAATTATGCCTACAGACAAGGAAACAGATACCCTTATTAATTACCTCAAAGAAGAAAATGAATAAACAAAGGACTTTATTTTGTAGACGGCCATGAATTTTTAAAATTTTTTCTTGTGTATGTTCTATGGCTACTGTGTAGTCGTTTCTGCAGCTATTGTGATTTGTTTGGGTGATCTAGTTTTTGTTCCGCTACTATTTCCTGTATAATTCTTCTTGAAATGAACTCATTAAAATGATTAGGTCTAATTACGTATTAACGCCACCGCAGTTACAGATTTGGCGGTTTTTAAGTGGCGCCAATCTACACTTAAAATTTTTGTGACAAATCATAAAATATATAAAACACTTTATTTAAAATCAAAAAACTTTCAAAATTCAAAACGCTTTATTTGAAAACAAAGTAGTCAATCGGATTTCGGTGGAAAATGGGCCGATATGGAGTTTAACACAGATTCAAAACAGTCTCTATTTTGGCGCATTGGCAGCTCTTTATTGGCGCAACTTCTGCTGCAGTGGCGTTAATACGTAAGTACCTAATTCTTCTTGAAATGAACTCATTAAAATGATTAGGTCCAATAAGAAAAAAAAACATTACTTCATTTCTTTTATTTGTTGTTTTTTTAAAGCAATCTTTCGAAAGTTTTATGTTTTTTAATTTCTTTCAACTCCCTTTCGCATAGTGGTTACCAAGTTTCTGCTTAACTTTTAAAATAAAAAGTTTTGCATCCAATTCTTTAGTTTCCAATGGATCGCTTTTATATCTGCTCCATGAAATATTGGCAAGGTTGGCTTAGATTTTTTATATATTTCTTTTATAGAAATTGTAGTACTTTATTGCAAGATGCTATATGAAATGAATCTTGTACATTTATGAAGAATAAAACTTTATAATTCATTGCTTTACATTGTTTTTTTGTTTTCTTTCTTTATGTAATATCATCCTTAAGAATCATGCTAAAATACATTATTGTAAAAAAAAAAAATGTTTATTTAAAAAAAATGAAAACATATTGAATACATATTATCTCAGCGTGAATCGAAGTAATTAATAATTGAAAGTTTTAGAAAAATCTTTTCTATACGAATAAAGAAAATGAACATTGTTTTAAAAAATGTAAGTATCTTTGGAAAATTCAAAAATAAAACAAGCATTATTTCGGAATATAAACTTGAGTCATTTTTCGGTTCTGCGTTGCAGGCCTAAATTAGAGATATATAATTAAAAAAAAAAAAGAATTACAGAAATTAAGAATTACAAATAAAGAAGTTAAAACATTAAACATTACATTAAATTAAAGACATTAAAATTACATTAAAGAAGTTAAAAGAATTACAAATATTATTTCATTATATATTAAGAAATTTATATAAAATTATTGATTTTAATGAATATATTACATAATGAATTAATTTCGTATTTATAATAAATTTTTTTATAAGATTTCGAAAAGTTTTGTATCAGATGAACAAATGAATCAAGCAAAATGTTTGTGAGGAAAATTTGTTCTAAACATAAATTGCAGAAAAAAAAATATTTTTTAAAGAAAAGGAACAACTAATTTTATTTTTAGGAAAATACCACTAAAAGTTAAAAGTGCAAGCAATACGTTTTGTTCTAATTTTTTGAAATCCATTGTTTAATTTCTGGTAGCTGTTGGCACCGCTGAAAGCTAGCTGAACAACACAGCAACAACAACCGTTTAACACTGATTTTAACTTTCAATAGGAACAAAATTCATTACTTACTCTCTTGAATATGTTCACTTTATTTGTCTGTTTCAAGATTTTAGACAAAGCTTTCAATTTCAATCCAATAGATTTGCATTTGAATAAGAGAATAGGCTCGACTACATCAAGTACCTACTATTTCAAACATTCATAAAAACTATATTCAATAAAACCAATAAAAGATTGACGAAGTCCAGCTTATTTTGAGTAGAAGAAGTGAATAAAAATTTATTAAAGCAAGAATATGCTAGTTAAATTAAATTAACCCATTAAAGCAGTGGTTCCCAAATTATCTGTTGTATCATCTACTTTTTAGAGCTACTTTAATTACTCACCATTCCAAATAATTTTTTTCATTATCTTTTTTTTTTTACATAATGTTTCATATCATTTATACATCTTTCTTACATTATAAGGTAAAAAAAATATATAATATATGATACATAAATATTTCTATTTATCTATCTATGGCTTAAAAATAGTAAATGCGAATGTAAATAAGACATCGTGAAGCTTGAAATTGTAAAATTTATTAAAATCAACCTCAGCAGCATTCATATTACACTTAGAAAATGAAGACAAAGAAGAAGAATATGAAAATAAGGGGAAATAAATAAACAAATAAATAAATTAGAAAAATCTTATTTTTTTCTAAAAAATTCTACATTCAAAGTATTTTTCTAAATCCACTCATTGCGCAATGAATTATTCTACGTCCCATTTAAACTGAATTCTAACTTTCTCTAGATTGTCAGAATTTTTATTTCAGAATTTTTGTGATATTTTGAAGCAAATAAATAAATAAAATTGCTATTCAAAATTGAAACTTTATCATGATGAAAATTTTAAGACTAGATGAAATTTTGAAATGGAATATAACTTTTTACATATTCCATTTCAAAATTTGCATATCCTTGAATAATCCAAGGATATGCAAATTTTGAGGGTAAAAAGCTATATTCCATTCAAAATTTCATCTAGTCTTAAAAGGCTATTAGGCTATTAGTAATAAAATTATAAGCAATTAAATTAAAATTACCCTAAAATGTTTGACGTACTATTAACATACAGTTAATTTTTATTCACTTTGTTAACCGCAAATATATTTTTATTTTTTCAATATCAATCACTCGTAAATTGAATTTCCATTTTATGTCAGTTTTATTTCTAATAATAAAGCGTGATTTCATTGTATAAACTTCCTTCGTGTATACTTTTGTATATTATATATATTTGTTTTAAAATTTTTTTAATTGAAACCGTAATATGTTCTAAGTAATTTTTTAATCTTCAAGTAACAAGTTCGCAGAATTCAACTGTCATATTTTGTATAGCGTTTCAAGGAAGAAAGATTCAACAAAAGCAAATGAAAATATTTTTTTATTAAATCTAATAATATAAAATATCTAAAACAAGTGGATACTGTTTTCCACTGACTATATATATATATATATGAATCCATGAAAGAAAAATGTAAGATTATATGTATATTATAAGATAGCTAAAGATTATATGTATATTTTATCTACATGGCCTACATTTGGTTAGTACTAGTTCGTCTACTGATTAGTAATCAGTTTTAATATAAATAAAACAAGGTTATTTTAGTTCCCATTCCCATTAATGAACACCCTCAAATTTCAAAGCATTAAAAAAAAAAGAAGCCTAGCGACTTGACTATGGAGCAGGGGTTTCCAAATTACGGCCCGCCAGTGTCATCCCTCCGGCCCGCGACAGCGCATAACTTATTGTTGCAGTAATAAGTTGGATAAAAAAAAACCCAGAATGATACTAGCTCGATTTTATTGACTTGCTAGGTAAAGCTTAACGACAAGCATAATACGCGGAAAATTTAATTTAAGCATAACAACTAACAAGTAATTGAAATGAGTCCCACTAATATTGTAAACTAGTGAACATCCCGCGGTTACCCTCGGTAGTTAGACCTACCTATTTTCGCTTTTAACCAATACATGTCGTCAAGTGTCACGGTCGTATCGATAAACACAATAGTAATTGTAGTAATTGAACAAGCGAATTTAGCAAGCGTATGCTGGCTCAGAGCACGTACTCGGCGACTGGTCTAGAAATTATAGATAATGTCAGAAAATTTGAAATGGTTTTGGCCCTTGGTACTTACTGGAGTAAACAGTATGGCCCTAAGGCTGGAAAGTTTGGAGACCCCTGCTCTAGAGAACCAAACAAAGTGTTAGTGAAAAGCGAGAATCAAATAACGACGACACTAAAAACTAACATAGAACACTTTATTAATTTAAATTGTATTGTAAATCTAAATCCATGACAAGATATTAAACAGAACTTCCGGTGTGGGGGCGGCGGCAAATGGGTAGTCTAGTAGTATCCGCGGGCTCGGGGATCTGTGCTGGGCACCAGGACATATCTCACGCCAGCCCTGCCTGCGGGGGCGGCCGGGGCGGCTGGGGAGATGACTCTGGTGGCGGGGGCAGCTGCTCCCAGGGAGTAGGAGATGGGGTTGGCCTCGGCGGAAGACTCCATGTTGACGTCGGCGGGGTTGAGGTTGGCGGTGCCCGGTTCGTTGGACCTGACGTTGACTCTGAATCCGGCCTCGTCGGCGACGTAGTCGACGGTCCTGCTGTGGCCCTCCACGTTGTTGACGGTGTAGGATCCGGTGACCCGGCCGGAACCGTCTCCGCTCTCCTCTCGGGCGCTGTTGCCGCCGTCCTCGGTTGGGGCGTTGTAGTTGAAGCTGTAGGGGATGGGTGCGTAGACCTCCTGTACGGAAATACGAATAGGATGCATCAAATGTTTCAACAAATCATTTACTTGACCAGGGGCCCCTAATAACCCCTATGCTTTCAAGAACGTACATGAGGGGAAATGATTTTCCTAGACCAGGGGTCTCCAAACTACGGCCAGCGGGCCAAATCCGGCACGCCAGTGCTATCAATCCGACCCGCGACAGCGAATAGCTTATTGTTGCTGTAATAAGTTGGATAAAAAAAACACAGAATGATAATAGAGAGTTTTTGCATACCGTATTTTGGACGTCCGTTAGCTTTTTCTCCATAACGCGCATGCTCATAAGAAATAGCGCATGCGTATCTGAAATAATGTTTCCTATGAGCATGCGCGGTAGGGATAAAAAGCTAACGGACGTCCAAAATACGGTATGCAAAAACTCTCTAATAACTCGATTTAATTTACTTGCTCGATAAAGATTAATGACAAGCATAATACGCAGCAAATTTAACTTAAGCATAACAACAAAACAGATAATTGAAATGAATCCCACCAACATTATAAACTAGTGAACATCCGCGGCTACCCTCGGTAGTTATGTTGGGGTAAAGAGAATCGAATATGTATGTATATCGATGTTTGGAATGTATATATCCTGAATCGGACATGTGATTTTTATCCTGAAAATCCCTCAGCAATTAACACGAATGAAAACATGGGGTATCCACTTGTAAAAAAATACTAATGAGATTTATGTAATTGTGATTTTTTACTGACAATAATGAATCAATTTTACTTGTACCAATTATTAAAAGAGATTTAAGTTACTCATCGGTCGGAAAAAACATTCTTTGCGTACTACATTTTGAAGAAGGAAGCGAATTTAGCAAGCGTATGCTCGCTCAGAGCGCGTGCTCGGCGACTAGTCTAGAAATTATAGATAATGGCAGAAAAATGAAAACGGTTTTGGCCCTTGGTACTTACTGGAGTAAACAGTATGGCCCGAAGGCTGGAAAGTTTGGAGACCCCTGTACTAGACTCATACATTCCAGTGTCCTACATCACTGAGTGGAAAAAATTCCATTCAAATTGCTAAATTTTGAAAAATGTTTATTATCCAAGACACTAAATAATAACGTGGAAAAACCTTTCTAGATGTAAGTAGCAAATTTCAAGACAGATCTTAATTCCTCTTAGAATCACATCGACAACTAAATATAATCCGTTATTAATATTTTTACCAGATACATACTAGTGTTTAAACTGAAGTCGGCACTGGCTGCTTATTTTACTCAAGTATTTGTGACTATTTTTGAAATAGTGGCATCTTTTCTGAGCAATAAAATAAAATACTCAAGCGATATTTTTGTATTTTAAAAATTTGAATATCTAAACGCATCAGTGTATATGTTTATCAAATAAGAAATATCAATGAAAGCATAAAGCTACGATTATTTCAAACTTCCAAATTTCCACTAGAACTTCAAATTACCATAAAATTAAAGTTATAACTCAAGAAAAAAACATGCTGTTTAGTTTCCAAATATAAGTTTAAAATTATTATATTAAAAAAATATATTCAGAGATAAATATTGCATGATGTTATAAAACCATAATCATACCTGAGCTACAGCAACTCCGATCAACATGCACAGAATTACGAAAGCCTAAAAAGAAAAAAAATTAATTCTTTGTACATTACATAAATGAAGTTTTTCTTAGAAACAGACATGTTCTTAATAAACACACAAAGAAAATGGAGTGTAAATAATTACAAAAATATTACAAATATTTTTGTTTCAAGAAAGAGTCTAAAAACCTTTACATCTTCATGTTAAAAATGAGTCCACTTAGAAGAAAAATAGGGTTTTTAATTTGTATATAATATTTATCGAATAAAATGTGACAGCAATTTCTTTTTTTTTTTTTTTGTAATGTTCTTTCTTAAAAATTATTAAACTGCTGGTATTTTCTTGAAATAAAATTGAATTCCATCTCGATATTTTATGAACTTTAATGAAACATTATTTTAATGTTATGTATGTTAATAATACGTTATTTTTAATTTTATGAACTTTAAATATAATAAATAATGAGATGTAAACCTAGTTAATTGAATGAGAGATAATTAAATAGTCAATTTTGCCTTAAAAATTAAGTAGTAACTAAGCTAAGTGAGAAGTAAATAAATAATTTTATAAAGAACTACTACCAATGAAAAGAAGCTTAGGAAGGAAACCTGATGGTTTGCGCGTCTGACTTCTTAACTGATCTTGGTTCGAACACCAGCAAGCTTCATAGAACGTCTTTATTGCGGATGGCAGAAGTCGTCTATAAGTTGGAAATCATTCAAAAAGGCATGAGTGGATGCCTAGAAACTATGCCTTGGATGTTCATTGCAAATTAAATTAACACCAAGAAATAACGTTGACGGATCGAAGTTGTGTTCAACAAGCTACTGACTATGAGCAAAATGTTTAGCATACTATTTCTAAAAATATACTAGCGATATATATTTTTACAAACATATTCGTCATAACACATTTATTATGTTTTACATTTAACTTATAAACTTAATAAGAGAAGATTAGAGAATCAAGCAAATATATTTTATAATCCAATAATTTCATTAATATTCAGCAGACAATGAAGAAAGCCTGTTTCAAATAGGATGTAATTTTAGCTTCAATTTAAAAGTTTCGATAATTCTTTTAGAGGACTATTTATCCAATAATTCTCATGAATACTATGCGTTCCCTAACGAGCATTATGCGTTACAATCATCCGACAACTATGAACACTTTGTGTTCACGGATGGACGCTATGAAATAGAATCTTCAGAACACCATGCACTCACTAACGAATGCTACAAACTAAATGAATCCTATGGATATTATATGATCATCGCAACAATCTTTATATGTTTCTGTTTAGAATGCTCTTCTAATGCAGCTGGCAAATAGACCGTGATCTTCGTCATAAGGGCTGCACCGATGTTACTCATTTTGCACTACCCAGGGGGCTCGTGTAACTTGATGGCAAGCCACGGACGCGGAGTAACAATGCCCCCGCAACGCTCTACGGTCCTATTAGGACCGGGACCTATGGCTTAAAGTGGATTCCGAACCACTACAAGCTTCCATGGGCAAAGCCGGGATTTGAACCCGATACCTGTGGTACCGAACGCCAGAGCTCTAGCCACTCGGCCATCAGGCTCCCTGTTTAGAATGTATGGTAAACAAAAGTGGCTTATAGATGAATTGATTCAATAGAAATTGCTTACTAATATGTAATGAATTATTACTAAAAGTCGAAGAATAGTTTTTATAGTTGGTGAAGAAATGTTTTCGAATACCTTACCTTCATTTTGGAAGAAGTGTGTGTGGCTACTAGAGCTCCTTTGTCAAACTTCTCAGAAAGTGCGAGACATTTTGAGTTTGGTCGTCCTATTATATATATGATTCCCTCTTGCCCCGACGCGTTAGGTTAGGTGCTGAATATTAATATTTCATTTCTAATGGACACAAAGGTCGTCGAGCAAGTGTTAATGGATGCCTTCTCCAGTGTCACCTTCGGCTTAGCCTTGAAATCTCATAGAGTCCTGTCCCAGAATTCCTTGCTGCAATCACCACTCCGAAATAATTTTCGCTCATCACGTAATCCTTCCAGGAGGATCATAATTTAGAGTCCATCTTGATTGCTGTGGACAAAAATTTACTTTTAACGAATTTTACTTCATAAAAATTGTCGAGCTCGTTCGTATCTCTTAAATTATTCCGTGAAAAGAGAAAAAAAATGTTAATACATATTCTTTTCGAATGTGGATCATGGCAAAACAGACTTGTGGCTTGTCTTGAATTATTCATTGATAGAATATTGTTCGCAGTGAAGTGTCTTCTTCTCTTATCTGATTTCGAATGAAGGAAGTTCTGCGATATGTACATAGGGGACGGTGGTTGTTGAGAAGAAAACTGAAAAGTGAGAAATAAAAACAGCGCAAATGGCATTGAAATCTGAATAGTTGGATCTTTGTTGTAACAGTTTTAAAAACAAGCATATGATTTTTCTTTATTGGTATTCTTCTTCTTCTTTCGAAGTCTTAATCTGATTTCGAATGAAGGAAGTTCTGCGATATGTGCATAGGGGGCGCTGGGTGTCGAGAACAAAACTGAAAAAAGAGAAATAAAAACAGCGCAAGTGGCATTGAAATCTGAATCGTTGATCTTCGTTGTGACAGTTTTAAAAACAAGCTGTGGTTTTCTTTTTTAATTGAGTAAAAATTTTATTAAAAATTTTTAAATGTGACGAATTTGCTGCAAAAGAAATTATAAAACATTTTTGCATTATTATTTATTAAACTTATTATAATATAACATATGTATATCAGTATTACCTACTAAAATAGCTTTTTGAACATTATTGTTGTTAAAATACCGCAGATATATTCTTAAATAATAAAATAGAATACATTAACACTTGGATTGAATTTTTTTTCATTCAACTTTATATTCTGAATTCATTCATTCAATGACTGAAATCATAAATAATTTTATTGAGTGAATATTTTTATTTTGTATTGGCAAAAAAAACATCTATCGATTAAAAATATGTACAGAGTCACGCAATGTTTGCCCTCCTACGAGTTTTAAGAAAATACTGCTCTGTCTATCGATAAAATTAGTATTTCAGAATGAGAATTTTTTAAATAATATCTATAATTTTTTTCCTAATAAAACTACAACAAATATTTTAAGAAAGTAATAAAACGTTTTTAGGGGGACAATAATTAATAATTAACAAAAAAGTCACCTCACAGTAGTTATCGGACATGTACACTATTTACTAATAGAAAGAGTTTTTTTTTTTTAATATTTCGGCCAGTTAATATTGAGTAGGATATCCTGCAGTGTTCCCAGCAGCTTTTAAACGACTGAATGTTTTTTTTTTTTTTATTTCCAATGGCAGATTATGGACAATTACAGTAAAAAAGGAACAAAGGAAAAAAAAAAAAAACATACAACATACAACAACAAAATAATACAACATACAACAACAATAAAATAATACATACAACAACAACAAAATAATACAACATACAACAAAATAATACAGCATACAACAACAACAAAATAATACAACAAAGCATGCTGAAACAGAGTTCATGAATCCAACACTAATGCCAAGTTGCAGATCTTTTAGCCACTAGAAAGTGTTACCAGGTGCACCACGGGGAGGTGGATCTTCTACGAACCCATGACAACTGAATGCTATTATTATAATTTTTTTTATAATTTATGCAGCAATATTTTCAACCTTAATTGTTTTTAGTTCGATTTTCTTTTTAATGTTTTTTTTGTTCTTACTCTAATTTCCAGTTCCCTCCAAATGTGTTCTATTAAGTTTAAATCCAATTACTGAAGAGGTGTTTTCAGAAGTTGTGACAGAAACAACAGAGACAAACGTTAAGAACTGTGTGTTTTTGGGACGTTAACTTGAATATTAATTAAAAAAAATTTCAATTTATTCAGAACCACATTGAGAGAATATAGAAAAATATTTGACTCTATATTCGAATTCAACTCCAGGCTGCAGCACTTCTTCTACAAGATTTCAATATGGACGAACACTTTGGCAGCCAATGTAGCCTGACTCGATTGAAATTTTCTTTTTTCAGGGTAAGTGAATTTAAGTAACTTCTATAAATTCTTGAAAGCCTAAAAGCGATACGTTTTAACGTAGTGTCTTATCTAATTACCTATATATCTAACCTAACGTATTGTGATATCTGATATCTAATGAAACATACTTGGAAGACATTTAGGTTGTGCCTCTTAAAATTAAAAGCAAAAGTTTCCCATAGCATTAAAAGGCATTAGAAGAGCCGAGGAAAACACATATTTTATTGTACTAACGAACGCTAATATTACTGCGAATAATTGCGGTTGTTGTGCCATTAAAATTTTAAAATTCCTAAAAAATATTTAATAGTTTTCAAATCTTGAAGAAAGTTAAAAAATATTTGTACGCCTAAATAAATCTCACAAAAATTGTTGCATATAATGAAGACTCTTGATAAATTTATACATTCTTTTTCGATCCTAATTTGATCCAAATTTTTCGATAGCGCTCTGGCCTCTGGCCATTGGTACAATAAACTTCGATTCCTGGTGGTGGCATGGATGTTTGTAAGTGTTTTGGAATCCACGTTGACATGTAGGTCGCGATCTAATTAGCCCAAAGAGAGAAAAAATGACCGTAGAGCGACCAACCAAACCAATCTATCATAATTAAGAAAAGTATTTTCGAACACCGCTTGTCGTATTAAATAAAAAATTCTGTTTCGTAAATTATTTATCCCTTTTCATTTAAAAAGATTTAAAAAAAAAATAACAAAACAGTTAGTTTTTAATGTTAATGTTTTTTATTTTAAAAATGCTATAAAAAACAACCGTATTCGAATATCGAGGCGGTGGGCTAACAGAAGTTGGAGTGCTTCTGAAATGAAATTGTTAACTGATTTTAAATTTTCGCCCAAGATATCAATATACAAGTAATGAGAAATCCATAATAATCAAGATATCAATAACCTGCCAGTTCAAGGCATGATATAATATTGCCCTGTTTAACACATGGAAAGTTAAAAAAATTATTTCAATTTTTAGCAAATTTTAATGCAACCATTATTTCTAAATTTATTACTTTTGCTTTCACAAAGAGTTAAAAACAATTTTTTCACGTTTCTGGCCTTTGAAATTAAATTCTTAACACTCATAAAGAATTTTTTTCTTTGCCATTCGGCCATGATACTTGACTGATCGATTTATTCTTTGAAATGATTTTGAATTTCCATATTCCATAACATTCTTTTTCGATTTTATTCTAAACTTTGCAAACAATCATTTTGGATTTGAGTTTATTTTTGAAATGATGTTTAGCTTCATTCCAGGAGATAGTTTGGTTGGTCTTTGATTTTTTGTTTATTCTATTATGTTTTTCTAAGGTTTTATAATAGAGAAAACATTTGGACTCTTAAAACTAATAATTGGAGAAACATTTTTAACAATGAAACCTTTTCTAATAATTAATTTGAGAATTTTTAGTATAGTAAATTTTTGTATCTTGTCGTGAATGTAATCCAATTACATAATAAACTACCAGACAAAAACAGTTGAATATTTTTGAGCAGACAAATTTAATATACCAAGCTGCAAACGAAACATTATTTTTTAAATACGATCTAAGATTATTAAGATACATACAATTATGATGTGAGTCTAAATATATTCTTTTTACACTTTTTTAAAACAAAAATATCACTTCTTCTTCTTCTTTTTGTTTTATTTCCAATGGCAGATTATGAACAGTTATAGCAAAAAGAACAATGAAAAAAAAAAAAAAAACATACAACAACAACAACAAAATACATCAACAAAACAGGCTGAGATAGAGTTCATTCATCTAACACTAATGCCAGTTGCAGATCTTTTAGCCACTCAAAAGTGTTACCAGGTGCACCACGGGGGAGGTAGATCTTCTGCGCACCCGTATATCATAGATCATGGAATAAATTGAAAATCTTTTTGTGCTGTTATCAACAGAAATTTTGAATTATTTCAATTTTTCTTGAAATTTTTACGAAAATTAAACATATCCAAAAATTTTTGCGAGGAACTTTATTCTTTTATGTTTTTAACTATTATTTGTTACATGTGTATTTGGGTCACATTTTGAACAGATATATTTAAAGTATTACATTGCTTAAATATTTTTAATTACATTACTTTTTACTTTAAAATTGGAATATTTAAATATTTTCAAGTAATCGGTAAAAATCATAGCAATACTTCATTCATTCATCAAGTCAAACAACATTTTTTTTTTCCTTTTCGAAAGATAGTAGATAACTTTTTTTTTCTAGGCCTCCTATCTTTTAATATTTTTCTAACCCTCATACAAAATATAGGACAGACGGAAAGAATTTCAAGGTTAAAGAAAAAAATACAAACGGAATCATCTAATATAGAGCGCCTCTTGAAAATAATTTATTCTAATGAATGATAACGAAGCTGAAAGGAAGCCACTGGAAATTAATTTTTATTTTTATATTTTTAAATCGCTTAGAAATATTCGAAACTTTTTTTTTCCCTCAAGAATTAACATATTTATCTAATAGATTCCGAAACGGTTCGTTTTTTTTATTCTTTTTCTCGTCTGAAGAGCAGATGCAAGTAACGGGTTCTGTTCATGATCTTCTTTTAAATCTTGAGGGCGTGTTATTTATTAAATTTTGATAGAGGAAAAAAAAAAGAGTAAAAAAAGGGAAAATCCACTTTATTCTTCAGTAAAGAGTAGTTTTACAGCATTCATTGGTCGTAAAGAACCGTTATCAAATTACGTAACGCACTTTTCCTGGGAAATCAGTAGCAAATAGTAGGGGTTGAAGGTAAGCCAGCCACCTCTGACAAGGCACCCGTGCGAATTTATAGATTCATTTCATTTAAGACACGTGAAACATGGGTGCACAGACAATGCGAAGGACGCCGGCGTCTGGTGCATATTTAACAGGTGGACTGAAAAGTTCATAGACTGACACATAGATGGCGCTACTAGTATTAAATCCATGTGATTTTTAATTAGCCCTAGCCTTCAAAAGACGCGTGTATAAATTTGACATCTGTTGCACAATTAGTGATTATGCATTTTTAGTGAAGTTATAGCATTTTTAGTGTTTATCACATGCAGTCCACTCGGCTGACTGTCGATTGGACTCCGGGTGAGAAATGATGGAGCCATGTTTCATCCATTGTCACATATCGACGCAAAAATTCGGGTTTATTGCGATTGAACAGCTCCAAACACTGCTTAGAATCATCCATTCATTGTTGTTTTGGGTCGATTGTGAGCTCGCGCGGCACCCACTTTGAACAGAGCGTTCGCATATCCAAATATTCATTCACGATATGTCCTTTGATATCTTTAGGGTCTCAGCTATCTCAATCCACTTCACTTAATGGTTATCAGAAATTATTCTGTGGACTTTTTGATGTTTTCGTCGGTAACAGCCCCTTTGGGGCGTTCACTGCGGGCATCGTCCTCCGTGCTCATTTCGCCTCGTTTAAATTTAGCAAACCACTTCTCTACGGTTGATTTTCCTGGTGCAAAGTACGAATAATGTTTATTGTGCCAAGCCTTGGCTTCAATAGTATTTTTTTTTGCCAAAAAGCAATGCTTTGATTAACACACGAAATTCCTTTCTATCCATTTCTTCAAACTAACAAAAGTTGCTTCACTAAAAATGCTTTAACTCACATACTAATAGTGCAACAGCTGTTAAATTTATACACGTGTCTTTTGAAGGTTAGGGCTAACTAAAAATCATATGGATTTAATACTAGTAGCGCCATCTGTGTGTCAGCCTACGAACATGTCAGCCCAACTGTTATAATTCATTTCTTTACATTGATTAAAAATAATTAGTATAATAGTATTGAAAGAAAGAAAATAAAGAATTTGATGCGTGATATTGCTTCATTGTAATAGTTTTTGGTTCGAGTTTTAATTCAAAACTGAGCTGAACCTTGTGTGTTCTTATCACAGATTATCACCGCTCCGGTTTAACGGAGAAAAATGAATAAATTACTTGTTACCTGTCGGATAGATGCTGCAAAAAGTCGCTTTGAAAAAAAAAACAAATGTAATACATATATATATAAAAGTTAAATTTGCATCTAGTTTTTCTTTAATATCGAGTATTATAAAATTTTAAATTAAAAATTGAAATTCTTTTCATTGCAATTAAAAAATCCCTTCAAAATGGCATTTTCTCCTCTATGACGCCGCTCTTTTTTAATTCGTCTGACTTGACTTCCAATTTTCCACACTTCAGTAATCGAACACTTTTCGAATGAATTTCATTGATAGATCTTTTAAAAATGTTCATAAAAAGAATAAAAATGTTCATAATTCATTTTTTTTAATAATAATGTATTTAATCATAATATTGTGTTATGTGGCAACAATCTCTTATACTCTAGTGAGCTCAATTTTGTAATGGAACATGTTTCTGGCAAATAAACAGTAAAGAGATTAAAAAAAAATTGACGAGCAGTATGATATTAATATAATAAATGTTTTAGTATGTATCATTTTTTTGTTATGATGAGCTTTTTTAATATTTTTTTTCTCTTCTAACACAGTAACCTTATTTAGGTTTTGATTTTTAACTTTTTATTAAAATAAAAGAAACAGTCCACTTAAAAATACTTTAAGTAATGTAAAAAAAAAAAAAAAAAAATCTGATCCTAAAGAAAAATTAGCCCTTGAGGTAGCTTTGATTGTTTCACTGCTCCCTTGGAGGGGTGGGCGGGGAGGTATCGTCCATTTTGGGAAGCAGTCTCTATGATCTGCAATAAATAAGTAACAATGAATAAAATATTTTTGCAATATTTAAATGTTTACTTTTTTATTGTTCTGAAGCTGAACCATTTTCTTTGATTGAGTCTTTTATCAAAATCTGAAAGTCATTCAAAAAATTAGCAAATGCTTTTTTAAAAGTAAAACAGACGTATGAAAGGCATACGGCATAATAGTTGTATGGCAGCAGCGGTGGTACTGTCATTCCTGTTATCAGTGAACTTTAACTGAAAGGTTCAATAAGTAAGTCCGCTATAAAATAAATTAACAAAGTCAATTTGCTGCGTTCAAAATGTTAAAAAACAGGAAATATTGATTCATGTAGGAGGTGCTAAATAGGCGCTTAATAACAAATGCAGTCACTAAGAAAGTTATGTAAGAAAAGGCTGAGTTGCTGACTGGATGATGAGTTACCAGATGGCGTTGAAGCTCAGCCCAGTGGTGGTCTGCGCACAGAATAGAACTAACAATCTTTCCACTGCTCCTAATAAAAGCTATTCTTTCAAAAATGTACATGAGGGGAAATGATTTTCCTAGACCAGGGGTCTCCAAACTTTCTAGCCTTAGGGCCATCTGTTTACTCAGTAAGTACCAAGGGACAAAAACCGTTTTCATTTTCAGTGCAGTGATATAATTAAGTACAAATATCAAAACTCATCTTTGTTGGAGTATTCCATTGATACAATTTGATAATTTTACATAAATTTCTTCATGGGTTGTTTTCTGGTTTTGGTACTACTTACTTGTGAGAAAACATTCTCCAAAATGAAGTACACAAAGAATGTTTACAGATCTAAGTTAACCGATGAGCACCTAAAATCTCTTTTAATAATTGGTGCAAGTAAAATTGATCTACAACTACTAACTATTGTCAATGAAAAAGAAAATTACACAAATCTCATTAGTATTTTTTTACAAGTGGATACCCCGGGGTTTCATTCGCGTTCATTTAGCTTTTCCGTCCCTGAGGAATTTTCAACATAAAAATCATATGTTTGATTCAGGATATATATATTCCAAGCTTCGATATACATACATATGCGATACTCTTTACCCCAACATAACTATCGAGGGTAACCGCGGGATGTTCACTAGTTTATAATGTTAGTTATTATTTGTTATGCTTAAGTTGAATTTTCTGCGTATTATGCTTGCCATTGCTTTTTTACCTAGCAAGCTTTACCATTCTGTGTTTTTTATCCAACTTATTACAGCAACAATAAGCTATTCGCTGTCACGGGCCGTAGTTTGGAGACCCCTGTCCTAGACTAAGGCAACAGGAAGTGATGGGAAGGTGCTGTTTCTTATGGTGAATATAGGTACAACTCATGCTGTTGTAATATTTTTGCATGCTTTTAAGAAGGAAAAATGCCAGAAGTCTGTGATGACAAAGGCATTGAATAGAAATTTTTTCCATTATCGAGACTCATTGCCTAAAACCTTTTCCTCGCATCCTTTGGTGCCTAGTTAAAGCATCTCATGCCTAAATAAACATTTATCATCATTAAAAATCATACTTTGCCAAATCAGAGAAATAAATAGTTCCTGAGTTTTTGACAAACTTTGCGACTGTTACGTTAGCCCAAGTTATTATAGTTTTGATTAATCCATTCATTTTTACACTTATAAATCTTTGGAATAATGCAAAGTTAATTAAAAAAATGAGTTATATAGGTTCACTTAAATCTATCACTACTCTTTATAATAAAACATGATTCAATTACCCAATTGTTCTGTTTTAGCTCAATAATATCTGAAGTTTTTCCAGGATAGTGGCCTGCGTCTGCCACCATGCTATATCATCATCATCACCAATGCTCAAGAAAGAAATCGCCACCACAAAAAAATTTCCTTTACTACATTGCTGCTATCTCATGCACTGCATTTATCTCATCATCTGATGGTTTTTCCCTGATAGAGGCTTTGTGGCTATCTTGTAGCCAAGGAGCTTCGTTAAATACAAATTTGTTTGTTGTTAGCTCAATAATTTCTGAATTATTTTAAAAAATACAAATACCAATTTTCTATAAGCTAAATAAAACTATTAGAAATTTAATCTGCCAATTGGAGGAGGATATCAGAACATGGTGCCAAATAACAAAAATGGTTATAGATTTTTTCAACTACTCTAAAATAATTGATTTTTTTGTATTTTTTTGAAAGGAAGTATTTGAAAATCTTAATTTGTATTTTTAAAAATTATCTATTTAATATTTTATATTATTAGCTATTTATTTTAAAAGTCGTCATTTAAATAAAATAACAAAATAATAAAGTTTATATTATAAATTATATCAGGCAACATTTCTGTTGTAATATACATTTCAATATTTGCATTACTTGATAATATTGTGCTAATGCAAAAATTTTGTATTAAATTTATTTGTAACTGCAGAATTCTTAATTATGTGACAGTATCGGAAGTTTCAAGCACCAGATAAATAATTTAGAATTAAAATTTATAACGCAGAAATTAAAAAAAAAGTGTATTAAGGATATATCTGTAATTATATTGATTGAATGTTAAATTCAGAAGAAAATGTAATTGCAAAATAATTCTATTTTCAGCATTGGAGTTCCTTTCATTAACATTGAAGAGTAATTCCTATGTTTTTATTTATTGTTATTTATGTATTACTGTGATTTTATGCATTACTTTGAACTATGAATTGCTAAAGATTGGTACGGTAAAGATTCATGTATTAAAAAATGTCTGCATGAATGTCACGAAGAAAATACATCAGAATAAATTGCAACAAATATATTTATTTAAAAAAACATAACAAATCTGAATATTCTATATAAGCACGTTTGTATGGGTCGATGTTTTCTGTATCACAAATTCTTACAAATTTTGTTATATACATTTCAGTTTTTCTTTGTTGTATGGTGTGCTCGGCGTCGACAATTTTTACTTCATATGGATGACTGTGGTTATACAATTCGCGACAATTTATTATAAAACGAAAAGCAGAAGAAATTTTTTAATGCCTAAAGGCGTGAGAGCCGAAAATGGACCAGGAGTATGTAAGAGAAGAAAGGTTGGAATAGAAATCTAAGCCAATACGGAAGAGTCGGAAAATTGGTAGAAATAGTGGATGACGTTCCAAGAAGCGGTTTGGAATATTATGACTTAGAAGTGCTTATAATATTTGGAGGGAAACTAGATTTAAAATGAACTGCAAAGATATTCTAAATTCATCCTGGATTAAGCTCGGAATAACACCCACATTTTTTTATTAAACACTAACTTTGGAGAAACTAAGCTATGGCCTTAAATAAAGAACTATGATCCATAAATCCCGAAATTCAGAAGCTATTTCCAAACAGTTACACAAAACAAATAGATGTTTCATGGCACAATTGAAAACCGATCAAATAAAACTCTTTACGAACACAACACCCACTCTGAGCCAGTTTGTCTTGTTCGATAAAGCTGTGAAGACCCTATGAACAACTGATTAATTAATTTAGTAGTATCCTCGTGCTCTGGGGTCGGTGGTGGGGACCAGGACGTATCGGACTCCAGCCTGGGTCCTTCCGGTGTTGATGGGAGCCACTGGAGCAGAGTAGGGTGCGGGGGCGGCAGCGTAGGGTGAGGCGCCGGCGTAGGCCGCGGCGATTCCGTTGTCGTCACCGGTGGATTCCATGCTGACGTCGGCGGAGTTGAGGTTGGCGGTTCCAGGCTCGTTGGTCCTGACGGTGGCTCGGAATCCGGCTTCGTCAGCAACGTAGTCGACGACCCTGGTGTGGCCTTCGAGATCGGTTACGGTGTAGGATCCGGTCACCTGTCCGGCTCCGTTACCGGATTCCTGGTGGCTGCTGCTGCCCCCATCTTCAGTGTTGGATGCGTGGCTGAAGGTGTAAGGGGTGGGCTGGGCCAAAGGGTCCTGCAGAACAAAGACAATGGAATGGATGAGCCTGACATTTAATACAGTTGGTGGAACAAAGCCCAAAAATGAAATAAACTGCAAGTTTTTAACTTAGAGTAGGAAAATATATATATATTTTTTTCGAATGCAGCTGTCAAACACTTAGACACTTTTCTTGGAGGCCTTGAGGCAAGCGCTGCACAGACGTCACTCAATTTGTATTACCCAGGGTGCGCTTGTAACTTGATGGTAAGCCACGGACACGGAGTAACAATGCCCCCGCAGTGCTCTACAGTCCTATTACTACCGGGACCTACGGTTTAAAGTGGATTCCGAACCACTACAAACAACTATGGCACAGCCGGGACTCGAACCCGAAATCTGTGGTAACGAGCGCCAGAGCGCCAGCAACTCGTCCATTCAGGCCCTGTTTTCAACTTAATGTAGGAAAAAGAAAAAAATAAAGCCTTCCTCTCGAGTAACATTGCTTTTATTATAAAATTTTGGTTGATCCAGGACATAAGAGCATTTTTTTTTCAGTAGCGAAATTCGGATTCAATGGAGGTATACTTATCCGTTGGTTTATGAGGGTGAATTAAATGGATAGCAATAAATATATGTTTAGATTTCTAAATATCATGTCTTCTTCTTCTTCGCCTATCCCCAAAGTCCAGCGAGGCTAGACTAGGTCCATGAATCCAAATACCCGAAGAAAGTCCAACGGACTGTCAAGGAGATCCTGACATCTGAGTCCCAGGCACAGAAGACAAATATCTCGTTTATTACACCAGCAATAAAAATATTCGCCATGTAATAACATGATCCTTTTTATCCACTTGCTATTCACTGAATTAACGTGATACCAAGTTTAGATTTAATAACACGTAAAAAATTATTAAGTTAATTCTGAATACATTAAATATTGATATCTGAATAAAATTACAAATGCTCTTTATTTGAACACCACAAATAGTGAAACATTATAAAAGTTTTTCCAATGATTTAGTCACAAAGGCATCTTACTCAAGGTGAAATTAATTAGATTGAAGAATTAATTTTTATCTATCATAATAGATTATTTAACGATTTCTGACACTCAGATCAACTGGTCAAAAACTTTCTGTGGATTCTAGTTGTATATTCCTTAAAAAAATAATGAACTTGCTTTTTGATTCTAATGCAAGAATTTTTCTTCGATTGTAATTGGTTTAAAAATAACGTAATGTTTCTTATTAAACATTAAAATATAGGCAGGTAAAAATATTTTCAATGCTACACAATCTTAACTTAATTTACTTTTACTAAATTACTGTGAATGAATTGAATAAGTGTGTATGACTTTGACTTGAATGTTAATTTTATATTTAAATGTTTTTCCTATTTATCTTACTTTACAAGTAACTTGAGAATGGATAAAATTAATCACGATTAGATGTTTAAATGGGCTAAAATTTTATTTGAAACACTTAAATTTATCAAGGAAACAGAAAAATACTTACAGCGTACTGGGCTACTGCGACGGCGATCAAGACGGATAGGACAATAAAGACCTGCACAAAGATTCAAGATTTGTTAAAAATGAACAAAAAATTATAAATTTATGAAATTTCACAATTTTCTATTAAGTAAATAGAAAATTTATTGATTTATTGATGTTTTAGAATATTTATTGATAGTGCACATAAAAACTTGTAGTGCAATGATAAGGATTTATATAAGTAAAATTCTTTTTGTTTATAAATTAGTAATGTCATAGGTATTGTCAGAATTGTATTATATTAATTCTACAGCATTTGAAGTTATATTTTTTTGATGACAGTATATGATTGTAATATTAAAAAAATCCATAAAAATTGAATTGTGTAGTAAAATGTAAGAATTGAAATCAAAAGAAGGCCATTTTCTTACTAGAGTAAGATAAGTCTTCACTTAATTTATCAAATAACTTTATAACAATACTTTGTATTTTAAAATGCCAGAAAATTTGACAAACACTTAAAACTGATTTTTTTGTAAGCATATTCCTTAAACAAATTAATTAATTGCATTCCTAATTATTGTTTGGTTACGCAAGATTTTTAAATTTTTAAGAATTTTTTAAATTTTCTTTTACTTCATGCAAAAAATAAGATTTTGTTTTATATTCGTAACGTTTTATATTTCATCACGTCTGCTTATGAAAAGAATTTTTCAGAAAAATTTACTGTTAAAATGACAGTTATTCAACGCAGAATATAATAATATAAATTCTATAGGTCGGTCTTCTAGATATTAAACAATGCTAATTTCATATTATATTATGGAGGGATCCGATTTTAATAGATGTGTTCCTTTCACATTACGGATTTTTGAAGAACTGATTAATCACATTAACTTTCTTATTTTTGGGAATTTAATATAATAACTGAAATGAAAAGGTGGCAGTTCTGTAGAACACCGTAAGGCTATTTGATTTATGCCTTACGTAAGGCTATTTGATTTATTGATTTATGCCTAGAAAGAAAAACCCTCGTGAATTGAAGCAGCAGAAGAAGTTGATGGCAGTTCCTTAAAAACACCGTAAGGCTATTTGATTTATGCCTTACGCTAGAACGAAAAAACCCTCTTGAATTGAAGCAGCAGAAGAAGTTGATGGCAGTTCCTTAAAACACCGTAAGGCTATTTGATTTATGCCTTATGTTAGAACAAAAAAAAAAAAAAAAAACCCTCATGAATTAAAGTAGCGGAAGAAGTTGATACTTTAGAAATTTCAGAACATTCTGAGAATGTAGAGCAGAAGTCATACGTACCATTTTAAATTCTTTATTGAAATTTTTGCTATTTGCTTATAAAACAGCTCTTAGAAAAATTACAATTACAGTTATTCAAGTTAAAATAAATCATATAAATATCCTTTTCATGCGTCCATTTTTAATTGATCAATACTATTTTAATATTTAATTATGGATGTTTTTTGATTTATGCTTTATGCTAGAACAAAAAAACCACCATAAATTGAAGTAGCGGAAGAAGTTGATGGTTTAGAAATTTCAGAGCATTCTAGAGAAGTCCATACGTACCTTCATTGTTGAGTTGTGGAGGAGTGAGCTGGGGAAGTTGGAACTTCTACAAGACTGGCGAATGTGAGTGACCAAGGGTGATCGCGGGCGCTTTATATACACAGATCCCTCGGCTTTTTCTGCAGGTTGACACGCGTTGCATGCTGATGACCCGAAGATGAGGTCGGGAAGTCCACTGCTTCCGGCACTTTTTCTCGCGTCTCCTTGAGTTTTCTTTTCTTTTCTTCTTTTCCTCCCGCCCCGGGCCTTCTTCTTTTCTTTTTTTTCTTTTTGGACATATCTGGTCCAACTGGAACTGATGAATTCTGATCACATCAAGCAGTTGTATTTTTTATTATTTACGAAGAAAAAAAAAGAAAGTTGGCTTATGTATGCTTTTCTATAAAAAAAAAAAAAAAAAATTAAAAAAAAAGAATTAAAGGCATTGAAACAGAAATATTTCAATATTATATAAATTTAAAGAGGGACACGTTTCACTTGCTAATAGCAGAGGTTTTTTTTTTAGAGACAGATATAGGTTTAATGAAATAGTTAACTATCATTAACCAATAATTAATAGTAAATAATAATATTTAATTCTTTAATAATGAACAAGTTAAAAAAATATGCTTTTAATTATCTTTGAACTAGAATAAAAGTTATTTTTAGAAAACACTAGCCTATCTTTGGGTAGATTGGTAATGTGAAGTGATAAATTACAGCAATGATATTAAACTAGAAATAATAATTGCAAATTAAGGGGGAAGGTTGAAATCTTTCTGTTTTTTCCGCTTACTAAAGTATTGGAATCACATTTAATGTATTTTTTTGGAATGGTTGTTTGATTGCATTGCCAGTTTCATAGTTTGATCAATCGCAAAACAATGAAATATCTATCAAATATTATCAAAATGCTTGTCCCAAATGGTGAGTTATAAGATGCAAAGTGTGTTAAAACCAGTAATTAGTTGTGAATATTTTAACAATGTTAATGTCATAAACATCGTTGGTCTAAAATATTAAAAATTGTTCATGTAAGATAATATTAATATTAAATAAAAATAAATAAAAACTTGATAATGACATAAGATACTGAGTAAACGAAATGACTGAAAGTATATTAAATCCCGCCTGTTCTTGATATACACTCAAGAGCCAAAACATTATGACCACCCCTACATTTTGCAATGAACTCACCTGGATGACGTGGAAGGCACGGGATCAGGTGGAAGTGATATTAAGGGGTGGTATTAATCCATGCCAAGGCGGGTTGAAGCTGTGTTGCGCGCCAAAGGTGGGCCAACTCGCTATTGACAGGTGGTAATAATGTTTTGGCTCTTGAGTGTATATGTTCATGGATATACGATACCTGAGTATTGTCATTAACGTGGTTTTTGTAATTTTCGCTATTATAGATGCAGATTCCTATTCTGATGCTGTAGGAGACTCCTTTTAAATCTTTTTCTACTCAGTACTGTACCTTTCGTAATTCTGTTCATTTATTTTTCCAGCTGTACAAGCTGTTCAATGATATGTAGCTTCAACATATGTTTTTATGAAAGAGGATGAACCAGGAGCGGATGACGATAGTGTAACAGTTGGGCTGACATGTTCGTAGGAACGTATCGATGGCGCTACTAGTATTAAATCCATATGATTTTTTGTTACCTTCAAAAGACACGCGTATAAATTTGACAGCTGTTGCATTTTTAGTGGAGCAACTTTTTGTTAGTTTGAAAAAAGGGATAAAAAGGAATTTCGTGGTGTTAATTAAAGCATTGCTGTTTGGCGAAAAAAAAAAAAAATACTATTGACTATACTACTACTAATACTATTATTTCTGATAACCGTAAAAGTGAAGTTGATTGAGATAGCTGAGACCCCAAAGATATCAAATGAACGTGTTGGAAATATCTTGAATGAATATTTGAATATGCGGTCAAAGTGGGTGCCGCGCAGAGCTCACAATCGACCCAAAACAACAACGAATGGATGATTCTAAGCAGTGTTTGGAGCTGTTCAATCGAAATAAACCCGAATGTTTGCGTCGATATGTGACAATGGATGAAACACGGCTCCATCATATCACCCCGGAGTCCAATCGCAATCGGAGTCAATCCAAGTGGATTGCACTTGATGAACACTAAAAATGCTATAACTCACATACTAATAGTGCATCAGCTGTAAAATTTATACAGTGTATTTTGAAGGTCAGGGCTAACTAAAAGTCATATAGATTTAATACTAGTAGCGCCATCTATGTGTCAACCTATGACATTTCAGCCCACCTGTTAGGTACAAGAATGACATAAAGCATGCTCATAATCATCATATTTCGGTTTCACAGGCAAAGTGGATCAACTTTTTCTTAACAGAGGACAAACAATACCTGCCACATTGCTGCTCATCATAGTCGCAGTAAAACATGCTAGTTGAATTATTGCACCAACCTAGGGTTTTTTTTTCTTTGTAATTCCGGAATAAGAAGACGTAAGTTGAACTTTTTTTCTCCATTTTAATATATGTTCCAATTTACTTTGATTTCCTGAACTTTCTTTTCCAAATGCCTCTGACTACAGGATTTTAAATTTAAGGAATGGTTTTGTGGACTGTTTAAACAATGACACTCAGAATGAGAGGGATTGGTTGTTTTTCGGTTAGGTCATGCTTGTTAATTCCTGCTGGCTGTCTGAAAATGCTTATATTGCTGGCAATTGAAGCATCTTAAAGAATTTAGAATACAAGGTTAAACACGGCAACTAAAGCCTCTCATTTTAATTGCTTTCAGAAGGGCAGCGCGATATAACTTTTAAGTTTGGATTTTTTTTCATATAATTTTTAATGAAAAAATTCCAAACTTTATCCAAAACTTTAAAACTGCTCAGAAACAATTTTCTCGTTTTTTTTTGTGATCTTCCGTTGTCGTTTTGTGATCTTTCATGTTACAAACATCGTGATTACTGCTTAGTTCTAGTTTTATTTCAGTTTCAATAACATATAGCAAATAAATGTCAGACAGGACACCATATAAAAGTGTAACGATTTATGTAATTGGGCTTTTACAGTATGATCAAGCAACTTCGGTGCCCATAAATAACTTTTCTTGGAGAGGATTTAAAAGTTTCAATAAACAGAGATACCAGATTTCAACTTCATTACATTTTCTGGCACTATACAATTGAATTTTGAATTTTAAATAATGACACTGAGGCGAGTTCGTTGTTATTTGGAGATACCACAAAGAATCTTCCAAATGAGTGCAATTATTCAAAATTTCAGCATTAAATGTTATTTTTAAAACATACAAATTCTACAAAAGTGTCAGTTTGCGGTGATGATGCAATATATTTGAGAGTGAGAAATAGATAAAATAGAAAAATGGTCGGGTCCGATACCACACCTCCCACAATGGAGTCCAAAGAGAGAAAGCATAGTACCTTATACAGTCTGGTTCACTCATTAAACAATCTCCGCCTTCAAGTAGACGGCAAGGAAGTGATCCATCACTTGAATCTGAAGCAGCTTTCACCATTAAGGTTGATAACTACAGCAGATTAATGCACTCGGAAAATGAGATGCGTCATCCTCTGAAGCCAAAGAGATATATTGAGGCCAAGAGCACAAAGAGAATATTGCACACAAGAAAAAGAAAACCGACACCGTCTGGATTCATTTGCAAGGCTGCCCTTTCCTGAGACACCGCGCACGACAAACACATGACTTATGACAAAGCCATCGACAATGTTTGCCAAATCAAATCAAAAGCAATAAGCAAAATGACAAGAAATAAATAACAACATAGCCAACAAATTAAAGCATACGAAAGAACAAAACAAGTATGCAATGAACATGAAGTTTTCAGAATGTATCACATAAATCAGAAAAAAAGCTGAAGTCTATAACGGTCGACAATGGGAAAGAAAATAAAGAGATAAAAAGAATGATGACGAAGATCAGTGGGTCATTTCGCGTGCATTATAGACGTACTCATCTAAAGAGATATATTCTTCAGGAGTTTTATATTTAGCATAAGTGACGAACAATTTATATTTACGTAGTACAAATGGTGAAAATTCAATTTACTTAATACACCTAATAGAATATTCCTTTTTGCAAATGTGGAGCACTTCAACTGTTACTGAACTATATTACCATTTGTAGCAGATTCATAAAATATTATGACAAATCTGAAGGGCAAGCCTTACAGGAGGGAAAATAATACCTTCTAGGGGTCTCTTTTTGCAATTCTATTACAATTAAAGGAAACCAATAAAATGCAGATTGAGCCAGTCCTTAGAAAATTAAGTGCAGTCAAAAATGTGTATCCATTTTGAATGAGTTTTACTTAGGGTATAAAATTCTACCCTATAGGATTTCTGCCATATGGGTTTATATACGCGATCAAATATACATATATGTTCTGATCAATATAACAATGAAAAGAAACTTAAATTTTAAAAAAATCCATTACCATTAAATTAATGCGCCAAAATCAGTTAAGAAAGATAAAATCTGATTTTAAAAAAAATAGCTTAAAAGCAGTTTTTTTATAAATACGTTAATTACTACACTTTCAATTGAAACATGAATTTTTTTTTTTGCGTATTATTGAATACATCGTTGTCCAATCCGAAATGCAAAACCATGAAAGAAGGATCCATGAAATTTGCTTCGTGTGTATACCGCGAAGGAGTTTGTAAATGATTACGATTTGAGCGCTACTACAGAATTCTTTCTTCTTCTTCGCCTATCCCCAAAGTCCAGCGGGGCTAGACTAGGTCCATGAATCCAAATACCCGAAGAACTCTCAACGGACTGTCAAGGAGATCCTGACATCTGAGCCCCGAGACGTGAGATGGTGAAGCCTGCTCAGAGGAGCACTTGGTGCAAGTGTCGAAAGCTTTCAAACCATCTGAGAAGGTCATAGTCCTGAGGTGTCCACTGAGCAAGCGGATGTTTGCAGTTTGTCCCTGCCTGTCACAATTAAGTGTCAGAGTACCGCCAGGTCGATGGCCCCGATACCACTGGTGCACTGGGGGAGTAGACCAAATAGTTTTTCCATTTAACATAGCTTGTGAGTAAATTTCTGTGTAGGTAAGGGGCTCAAGTGGTTACAGAATTCCTTTCCTACTTGGGCTACTACAGAATTCCTTACAATCAGTATGCAAAAGGAGAAAAGATTTCGAAGAATACTGAATTCTTCTCTTGTGTGACATTTTGAGAGTGCATCTTCAGTACGCCTCGTATCTAAACACGAGCATCATTCGAGCACTCTTCTGAGTTCGATCCAGACAAAATCGTTGCGGACAGAGATTGAGGATTATCCTTTGGATCTGGGGTCTCCAAACTTTCCAGCCTTAGGGCCATACTGTTTACTCCAGTAAGTACCAAGGCCCAAAACCGATTTAATTTTTCTCTGACATTATCTATCATTTCTAGACCAGTCGCCGACATGCGCTCTGAGCGATGCATTGACATTACTAGACTACAACACTGACACTAGTTCACTGTCAGTAGTTTGTAGTACGCTTGCTAACTACAAACTACTGTCAGTGAAAGTTTTTTTGCAAGTGGATACCCCGCAGTTTCATTCGCGTTCATTTAGCTTTTCCGTTCCTGAGGGATTTTCAGGATACAAATCATATGTTTGATTTAGGATACATACATTCCATACATCGATGTAAAATACTTTTTGCCACAAAATAACTACCGAGGGTAACCGCGGGATGTTCACTAGTTTATAATGTTAGTGGGATTCATTTCAATTGCTTGTTAGTTGCTATGCTTAAGTTAAACTTTCTGCGTATTATGCTTGTCATTAAGCTTTACCTAGCAAGTCAATAAAACCGAGTTATTATAATTCTGTGTTTTTTTTTTATCCGACTTATTACAGCAACAATAAGCTATTCGCTGTCGCGAGCCGGATTGATGACACTGGCGGGTCTTAGTTTGGAGACCCCTGCTTTGGAGAATTCGGTCACCGTGTCTGACGTAGCCGAGCAACCGTCATGCGAATATGGAATTCGGTGGATGCAGAAGGGAACGACTTGCCGACAGGAGCTTCTCAGAAGACAGGCATATTGTCCCATGACAGTGATTTTTTCCCTACGTCGTAGTAGAGACCCTATCGGCCATGAGCCCTCTGGCAGCCCAATAAAATCCTGCCTTGTTATTGAACTTTTATGAACTATTGCCCGCAGAATAGTTCATAAAATTGACAGCAGTGCAACTTGTCAAAAGTGTAAAATTCATAAAAGTGCCTGAAGGACACAGGACACAGTCGAGAACATTGGCCACACCAATACAGCAAACGTGTCCTGATAAAAAGTCGTGGTCAGTAAAAAGTCTTAAATTTGCAGCAAAAACAGAGAGGGGGAAGGTCCATGAGGATGGGAGAGCGTAATAAGGAACTCCAAATCTTACCCGTCACAACTTGAACACTGTAATTTCGGAGGAACATTTGCAATCTATTCTTTATTACACCTCAGATTTGTTGGTAGGACAGAGAGAAATGTGGCTGTTTCAGATTGCATACATTTTTTTGCAAGGATGTAAGCTATTTAATTTCCCGGTATGTTCCGGAGGTTAGGAATCTACGGAAGAACAATTTTCCAGCCTGTAGAAATTACTTAATTAAAAAGCATGTTAACTTCCTCCACTTGGTAGGAATCACTTATTGTATGTGAAGCTACAGCCAAAATTTCTGACTGGGAATCTATAAAAAGTAAACTTTCTTAAGTGATGTTTTTTTCTTTTTAATGCAGCTGGCAAACTCTTCAGACAGCTTGGTCTTGGATACCTTAAGACAAGCGCTGCACAGATGTTACTTACTTTGCATTACCCAGGGAGCGCGTGTCACCTGAAGATAAGCCACGGAGTAACAATACCCCCGCAACTCTCTACGATCCTATTAGACACGAACCTACGGCTTAAAGTGGATTCCGAACCACTACAAACATCCATGGCACCACCGGGACTCGAACCCGAAACCTGTGGTACCGAGCGCCAGAGCACTAGCCACTCGTCCATTCAGGCCCTTCTTAAGTGATGTAGACAAGTTTAAAAGGTTTAGAATAGCTCGTTTCGGGGCCTCGATATCAGCATCAAAATTTATGGCATTTATGTCCACAGGATAAGATTCCTCAAAAAATCCCTCTCAGTAAAGAACAACTATCAGTGCCACTTTCCGTCACAGCACCATGGATCCATTTAACTCCTGGGTAGTTTGCATTGATGAGCTCCAAGGAAGGGGCTCTGGGATAGTATCACAACATTTCTTTTCAGAAGTAACGATTGTTAGGCAAATGGTAGAGATCTTACTATCAGAAGGGAGGTCCATTACTGAAGGGATAGCAGGAATTGAGAATCAAATTGCAATCATTAATGATCTCTTTAGCTCTTACTCGAAAGGCCATGCCAGTTTTGATCTCAAGTTAAAGGGGTCTGCCAATGATTCAAGGCGAGTCTTTAGCATTTTTCATGGAGCTTTAATAGTTACCCATCCCTCCTTAACTTTTAAGGCTGGATGATAATTTGAATTTCCATATCGGTATTTGGGGTAGAGCCTAATTATAAGTTTAAGAGCTTTATTTTGAACCATATCAATTATTTTAGAACATGTGTTTGAGGCAGTAGCAATGAGTTGTCCTCCGTACTCCAGAACAGGTCTAACATAGGCTAACATAGGTCTAACTTTTAGTCGATAATGTATCAGCCGTGGAGCCCCAAGTGATGCGAGAAAGTCTCTAAAAGTTTCAATCCATCGGTGCTTTTCCTTGACATCTCCTCGGCCTGTTTTTTTCCATAGGAGTTTACTATACAGGACGAGTCCGAGGTAGCGATAGGTGTCAAACCGGCCCAAAACTTGATGGTTAAAATATACAGTTTTCTGTTTATTTTTATAGACATAAACAACTGGCCAACAGTATTATAAGAGTTAACTGTCATAAGAATTTCACTACACCAATCTTTCAAAACCCTTACAGCCACATTTTTTTTTATTTATTTCCAATGACAGATTATGAACAATTACAGCGAAAAAGAACAATGAGAAAAAAACATACAACATACAACAACAAAATAATACTAATACAACAAAACATGCTGAAACAGAGTTCATTAATCTAACAAAAATGCCAAGTTGCAGATCTTTTAGCCACTAAAAAGTGTTACCAGGTGCACCACGGGGAGGTAGATCTTCTGCGCACCCTTATAGCCTCATCTGTTGTTTAAGTCAAATGTATTAGCACCGCTAGTGTAAATGACAAAATCCCTTGTGGAAGCCAGACACTTAATTCCAGATATTTATGTTAGGTTACAGATTAAATCATTGATCATAACATTAAACATTGTGCAACTCGTAATAGATCCCTGAGGTAAATCATTCCCGGAGTTGGACAAATTTCGAAAAGGTTGTCTGATGTTTTACTCGGGCCATTCTTTGGGAAAGGATAGACTTTAGCGAATTTAGTATATTTCCTCCAATACCAAAATTTACCAAGTTTTGATAATCTTCTTCCACCATACCTTATCATAAGCATTTTTAAAATCTAAGTAGACTGCTAGGGTAGATATCTTTTCGTAGAAACCATCCTTAATGCACTGGGACAGAAAAGTTGCTTGTTCTTTGGTACTTCTGTTCCTTCCAAAATCTAATAAAAATTTTCCATCTCAAGATAAAAATTAATTCTGTTGGTCCCCATTCTCGCCATCGGTTTCCAAACTGCATTCGTCAGAAGAATGGATTTGGAACTGGAAGGATTCTCTGTTTTCTTGTGGTTTTAAGAGAAGAGCAATAGTAGCTTTTTTCTATCCTGCAGGAACATGTGTCTTCCATACAACATAAAAGAACGTAAGGAGAATTTTAATGGCTTTGATGGAGAGCACTTCTACATCCGCAATCATATCACAACGAATACAGTCTGCAACACAGCAATAGGTGTCTGCACGAACAATTCGACATCGTTTACAGTACAATGTTCTGCCTGCAAGGCTTCCATTGCATCGCTTATTTTTAAATTTAAACCGCAGACTTTTGCGTTTGCAATGGTGCGCTGAACAGCGGAGATGGAAAATTCGAATGGCATTACATTGTGTTTTCGGACGAATCACGCTTCTGCCTCCAGTAGCACAAATAGGGATTAGAATTTGGGAAAAAGTTGCTCAACTGTTATGTTGTGCAGCGTCATAATGCAGTGTTATAGTGTGGGGTTGTATTGAATTTAACTTCTGCATTCTCCTACTATACATTACTCGTACACTTACCAACCAATTCCATATATTTGAGGTTTTGCAGCCTGTTCTTCTTCCTTACCTTTAGGGGTTGCTTGTAGTCATGTTTCAACAGGACAATGCACGACCACACGTTGAATTCAATGTTAAAGCTTTCTACTTATCCAACGCTATTGCATTGCATTGCCTCAGATGCCTGTTCTCCAGTTCTGTTGGACACCGAAGTCGTCCTTGATTGGAAAACGCCTGCACGCCGCCCTCGGGGCTACACCATATGAACTTTGGTTATATGTGAAAGCAGCATGGGTTGTCCTTCTCCAACAATTCATCCGAAGCCTCATTTCAGAGAATTTCATATGAATTTTATGCCTTTATGCAGATTATCTCTTTGTTCGCTAAGTAAATCTTGACTAATAGACGAAATAAGTGGGTTACTTTGTTTGTAAAAAGGTTAAATAAGAATGAAAAAATATAAAAAGTTGTGTTTCGAAAACTACCTTAAGCCGTAAGTCCCGGTCTCATATAACTGTAGAGCGTCACTGAGCCAAGTCAGCCTTCTACCTACGGGTGCTTCATCACTACAGAAGCTGCCATTCAACCATGAGTCCATACGGGTTCGTGAGCTTGAGCTAGATGTCTACCATGCAGGAATAAGAGACAACAACAACAAAATAAAAAAGATATATATTAATCAAGTTTTAAAGGAAAAAGTAAAAACAATATTGATCAGTAGATTGATTTTTTTGAACATGTTTTATGTTGTGATTTTGAAATGTCTTCATGTTTGTCAATATTTTACTTTTAATAATCCAATGAAATACAATTGTTGTTTAGTTATAGTTAGAATTTTTTATGACAAAATGGATGAATGGTCCCAATGATTTATTTTTCCTCAGTTAAAATTTGCTCAAAAAAGCTACAATATTTCTGAAAGTCAAACTGAAGAACAATGCTAACAAAATCTATGTACAAACTTTGTGACAGAATGGTACATTGGGATTTTATTTTTAAAAAAATCAATTTTTAGTTTGATAGGATTTCAATTGAAAATTACAATCCAATTTACATTTAAATGTTGTTGAAAATTTGAAATGTACAGTTGAACTTTTATTTACAAATTCATCTTACTGAAAAGATAATCAGCCCCAAATCTTCGTTTTTTTAGTTGTGCGAGAAAAGGGAATGAATCGAACGTTACTGAAAAACAAAACTGCTTTCAGTTCCTTCCAAACGCAATGGTTTCCATGTAAAATTTACGATTTCATTGTAGCAAGATTTTATTTTATTCTAATTTTTAAATTTTTTTACCTTCTACTATTTTTTTTTTCTCTTCGTACATTCATGCGACTGAATTTTGAAAAATCACCAATTCTTTTATTTTATTATATCCCACTCCTAGAATATTTTGCTTAAACAGAAATATAATTAAGTTTTAGAATTCGAATTTCTTCTATTTTTCATCCTTCATTATTTTATTTATATAATTCCACGAATTCCATTATTTTTAAAACTTACTGCGTACCATTCACTTCTGTTAGCCTAACATAATTTTAAGGTGCCGGAGAATAAATTTTAGATTAGAATAAGTTTAATCCAGATAAAGAAAAAAAGAAATTTAAAATAAGTATACGTACGTAAAAATCTAACAATTTCTAATTAAATCCTGCAAAAAATTAAAAGATAATGAATAAAATATTAATTATTAACTAAACTATTGATTTATACAGACTTATTTATTTATTTATTAATGTGTATGGGATGGCGATTTATGATATAAATAAAATATCTAATATATCAGTGAGAAAACACATTAATATTGTGTCATGGTGTAAAAAGTTACTTTGGTTCAATGCATCCATTTTCACATTCCATTAATAAAAAAAAAAAAAAAAACACAAAAAATTAAAAACAGCCATTAAGAAATGAAACTATCATTTTGCTGTGTCATTTCTACTTTGAAATTCTTATTGCGCTAATATGTTGCAAAAGCCCAAAAGCAGTCAAGAATTTTCTAAGTGACCTTGACTGAAGATTGCTTAACCCATTTATGATTAACCTAATTAATAGGTGGTTCTAAAACAATATCATACTAGTTCTTAATTCCGATAAGCCTACGCGAATAAACTTCTCATGCCAATTAGTACATACAGTTTAAATTAAAAAATGAAAATGAAAATAGAATTGTTTTCCAATACGTTATCAAAACAATACATCTAAAACATGTTCCGTTATTGTTATAGGGAGTTAAAACACTTTCTTTTCTTTTTCATAGGTTATTATGTACGAGTAGAATCCATAATTATAAAAAAATATTTTTGATTGGATTTCAAAAGAAACACATTTTCTTTGTTTCAAAATAAAGAGATGTGATCCACGAAACAGTGTACTTCTCATGAGAATTTTTGAATTATTCAAAATATTTCTCTAAAGCTTATAATTCAGAATTTCATAATTTTGCATTTTAAAACCTTTGGCAGGCAAGTTTTTTTTTATATTCATGTAATATTTTGTAAAAAAAAAAGTGTAAGCAATTTTAAATTAAATGGTGCCAAAGTAACATGCAGAAATACAGTTGATTGTAATCATGCAACAAATGAATTAACATTAAATACTTCATTTAAGACATTTTTTATTTTTTGTTTTGCCATTTTTGGGCAGTGTTCTACATCTCACGCGTACTCATAACAAAAGATAAATTTCTCATTCTTATTGTAGATTATTACAGAGATCCTTGGCCGCGTAGCTCCTTTATTGTAAAATGTTGAAACTTAGCGGTGGTCTCATGCCCTTTGAGTTAATAACCAAAATTAATAATTAAATGCCCTTTTTTAAAAAAGAATTACTTATTTAATAAAATTAAAAAATTAAAAATAACAAAAATATCAAAAGTATAGATGTTGATGAAATCAGTTGCATGTAATAAAAATAAATAAATAAAACAGAATGAAGTTTCACATTTGTACTCTTTAAAATGTGTTGGCATTTGAAAATCATTATTCTACAAAATAACATTGCATATGTACTATTTGTCACACACTAGATTTTTTTTTCATATTTAGCAAGCAAATCAATGGTTACATTTTTTTTTTTGACACGTGACACATTTTTTTACACGTGCGATTAATGAGACAGACGTGAGATTGGTAATCATAGAACAGATGTTAGTAAAAACTTCTGTTCTAGAATTTCTTTTACTAGTAAGTTTATCTTTATGAAAGGTATTGAATCGCCCGCGTTGAGTAGTTAATTTGCACATAAAGAAAAATTATATTAAGAAAATTGGATTAGTTTTCAATTTATTTGATCTGTTAAAAAATTGTAAGAATCATTTTAACTTTTTATAAAAAACTAGTTAGAAATCGATAGTTTTGATATAGATTTTGAAATATAAAAGTGCATAACGCTAAGTTAAAATCAGAATTTAATAATTTGTCATTCGTTAGGATTGTTCTTAATCTCGCAGCCACCATTCATTTAAGTAAATGTGGCAAACAGTACATAGTAGTATATAAACAGTATGTTTGTTATATACTTCAACTTTTGTATTCTTAAAAAAATATTTTAATTTAGATAAAATATAATCTGCCTACCCCATGTACAGCTTATTCATAAAAACACGGGGATGGTGTAAAAAGTAAAATATAAAAAAGTTTTTTTTTGTCAAGGAAAAATAATTTTTAAAAGAAATCTTGAAAATCAACAAATTTTGAACTAAGATATTTAGTTTATGAGGCTAAATTTAATGTAAGAACAAAACACATAACAGCAATCTTAAAAAATAAAAAAAATATAGAACTCCAAACGATGCTTTAAAAAAGCCCTCCTCCTCAAAACAATGCCCATATATTTTATGGGTAAAAAAAAACAAATTTGATAAAAATCCACTATGTCCGGCTAGTAATGATATGCGGGTAAATAGTCCATCAAATTAGATTGTATTCATCAAACTGGTTTTCATTTAGTTTATTAATTTAAATTAAAGTTCACATTTTCCACTATTACAAATCATTATATCTTCGATATATTTATTTATTTTTGAACTAACTGTGACTAATTCCGTATTAGTCAAGAAAATATAAGTTGTATAGGATCAATTAAATTCTCTACCAAGTTTTATGAGGAAACATCTTCAATTATCTGACTATAATGTTTGAATTCAATGATTTATGAATTTTTCAAATATCTTAAAAAATTACAAATTTTCTACAAATAAAAAAAAAATTATTAAGAAATAAAATTTGTCAATTTGATGATAAAATCAGAAACCTCGCCTTGTTTTCCTTATATCAGATAAGGGTGCAAAACCGGAAGAAGGCAAATGAATGTTTCCGGCTATTCTAAGGGTTTAAATTTCTTTTTCCTTTTCTTGAAATGAACATCTGTTTGAAAATCATCTTTATTGGTATTTCTAAAAATTACTTATTTAATAATTTTTATTATTGGCTATTCATTTAAAAATCCCCTTTTAAATAAAAAATAAAATAATAAAATTTATAAAAATTATGTCATTATAAATTTTATTATACCGCATTTTTTTTGTAACATATTTTTCAATAGTTACATTGTGGAATTTCATTTTCTAAGTGTAAAAAAGGAATTGATACATTGAGAATATAACGTTTTGTGTTACTGCAAAATTTATTATTACTGGTAAATAAATGAGGAAAAGTAAGTGTAAAATTATTTTGTTTTAAACATCAGGTTCATTCCATTTTCAGGAGTCATTTGTATCATTTATTATACAAAAAGATTTCGTGTATTGAAAAATATATAAATAATTGGAACTATAAAAAAAAGGGTATTAAGGATATATCTGTAATTATACTGATTGACTGTTCAATTCATAAAAAAAATGTAATTGCAAAATAATTCTATTTTAAGCATTAGAATTCCTTTTATTAACATTCAGGAGTAATTCGTGTGGTTTTATTCAATTCCTTCTATTAGCTCATACTCTCCCTATATATATCTTGTTCCAATTTTCAATCGTTCATAAAATACTTTTTATTCATCCACTCAAGTTCAAATGCATTTTTTTAAACTTGTAGTGGATGACGCTGGATGTTAATACAATTTTTCAAATATTAATTTATTCATTAAATTTATTTAATTAATTTTAGTTTTTTTTTGGATTTAAGTTGCATATATCTACCAATAGATGGCACCAGATAAACTTCAAAAAATGATTTATAATGGACTTTCTGCAATATAGTGAACGTAGGAATTGACTTAAATTTTTTTTTATATTACTTGTTTATTATTATTTAAGTATTACTATGATTTTATGTATTATTTTGAACTATGAAGTGCTAAAAATTGGTATGGTAAAGATTCAAGTATTGAAAATATCTGCATGAATGTCTTTGAAGAAAGCAATAAAGAAAAACACATCGGAATAAATTGCAACAAAAATATATTTATTTGATAAAACATAACAAATCTGAATAAGCACATTTGTATTGGTCGATGTTTTCTGTATCACAAATTCTTAATATTTTGTTATATACAGTTCGATTTTCTTTGTTATATGATTTTATTTGTATAGAAGCTTAGCGGTTGAGAGAAAGTCAGAGTAGAAAATAGAAAAGCACCTGTAACCTATATAGGACTCACTTCGCCGAGATTTCTAACATTCTTGTAGAAACTGGAAATGAAATCCCGCATGTGTTCAGCATCGACAGATCTACTTCGAATATTGGATAGGATTGTTGACGTGGTTACATTTTTACGATTATTTATTATAAAAAGAAAAGCTGAAGAAATTTTTTGAATGCCTAAAATCTAAATTCTACATGCATGATAATGAAAAATGGCGCAGGAGTACATAAGAGAAGAAAGGTTGGAAAAAAAAGTCGAACACGAAAGAGTTAGAAAATTGACAGAAATGACATTTTAAGAGCGCTTTGGAATGTTATGACTTAGAAATGCTTATAATATTTGGAAGTAAAGTGGACTTAAAATAAACTGGAAAAATATATTCTAAATTGTTTATAATGATATTCAAAGCATTCCTAACAAAAAAGACGATGGGAGAGAATCTGGGTCTTTTTTTCAAGTGTATATTTGTTACTAACTCATCATGTTAAAATAAATATTATGCTTAATTCTATTATTTCATTACGTTTAAGCTCGGAATAACTCGCAAACTTTTTTTTCAAACAGGAACTTTTGAGGAACACCAAGCGAACTCATTATGCCTTAAGGAAAGACCCATTGAAGTCTGAGGGGGAGGACGCACCCGAAATTCAGAAGCTTTTTCCAAACAGTTACACAAAAAAAAAAGATAGATGTTTCATGGCACATTTAGAACAAATAAAACTCTTTACGAATACAACACCCACTCCTAGCCAGTTTGTCTTGAGTTCAATAAAGCTATGGGCTAATTAATTTATTTAGTAGTATCCTCGTGCTCTGGGGTCGGTGGTGGGGACCAGGACGTATCGGACTCCAGCCTGGGTCCTTCCGGTGTTGATGGGAGCCACTGGAGCAGCGTAGGGTGCGGGGGCGGCAGCGTAGGGTGAGGCGCCGGCGTAGGCCGCGGCGATTCCGTTGTCGTCACCGGTGGATTCCATGCTGACGTCGGCGGAGTTGAGGTTGGCGGTTCCAGGCTCGTTGGTCCTGACGGTGGCTCGGAATCCGGCTTCGTCAGCAACGTAGTCGACAACCCTGGAGTGGCCTTCGAGATTGGTGACGGAGTAGGATCCGGTCACCTGTCCGGCTCCGTTACCGGATTCCTGGTGGCTGCTGCTGCCCCCATCTTCAGTGTTGGATGCGTGGCTGAAGGTGTAGGGGGTGGGCTGGGCCAACGGATCCTGCAGAATAAAGACAATGGAATGGATGAGCCTGACATTTAATACAGTAGGTGGAACAAAGCATCAAGAATTAAATAAACTGCTAATTTTTAACTTAGAGTAAGAAAATATATAGCATTTCTTTCGAGTAATATTGCATTTATTATTAAATTTTGGTTGATTCAGGACATTAGAGCATTTTTTGCGATTCATTTGGATTTAATGGTGGTAGACTTATCCGTTGGTTTAAGAGGGTGAATTAAATTGTTGGCAATAAATATATGTTAGGGATTTCTAAACATCTCGTTTATTACACCACCAACAAAAACATTCGTCATGTAATAACATGATCCTTTTTATCCACTTGCTATTCACTGAATTAATGTGATTCCACTTCAAAATCCCGCTAATCACAGAAATATTTATGCTACTCGAAATGTCTCTCCTAACGTATCATTTGCAAATATCGTTTCTGGCAACTTCACTTCTCAAAATTCTCCTTCTAATATCAATTCTCCACAAAACACTCCTAACGATTCTAATAATCCAGAAATCTTCCAATAATTATATATCTTAAAAGAATTCGCACAACTATTTTTCAAAGACGACATACAATCCATGTACAATGATCTGCAAAACGCTCAAAACAAAGAAGATAAACTATTTGTTATTCTACATGGATTTTCCAAATTTTTTCAGAACAATAATTAAAGTCTGTTCCCTTTTCCGGGAAAAAAATGTAATGTTCCTTTTGTCTACCTTGCTGCTGTTCATGCATTGTATTTGCTCCTCTTCTAAAGTTAGAAGCTCTCGGCTGCCACCATGCCAAACCGTCAACTTCATCAAAGCACAAAAAAGGAATCGTCCACATAAAGAGCAGCTTCCTTTTTGTACTTTGCTGCTGTTTAATGCACTGTATATTTTTTCCTCATCTGAAGTTTTCCAGGATAGTGGCCTGCGGCTGCCACCATTTTATATCATCAGCATCACCAATGCTCAAGAAAGAAATCGCCACCACAAAGAACAATTTTCTTTTTTCTACTTTGCTGCTATCTCATGCACTGCATTTATCTCCTCATCTGATGTTTTTCCCTGATAGAGGCTTGCGGCTATCTTGTAGCCAAGGAACTTCGTTAAATACGAATTTGTTGTGTGAATTAATGTGATACCAAGTTTAGATTTAATAACACGTAAAAATTATTAAGTAAATTCTGAATACATTAAATATTGAAATCTGAATAAAATTACAAATGCTCTTTATTTGAACGCCACAAAATAGTGAAACATTATAAAAGTTTTTCCAATGTTTTAGTCACAAAGGCATCTTATATCACTCAAGGTGAAATTAATTAGATTGAAGAATTAATTTTTATCTATCAGAATAGATTATTTAACGATTTCTGACACTCAGATCAACTGGTCAAAAAATTTCTGTGGATTCTAGTTGTAAATTCCTTAAAAAATAAAAAAAAAAATGCTTTTTGATTCTAATGCAATAATTTTTCTTCGATTGTAACTGGTTTAAAATAACGTAATGCTTCTTATTAAACATTAAAATATAGGCAGGTAAAAATATTTTCACTACTATACAATCTTAACTTAATTTACTTTTACTAAATTACTGTGAATGAATTGAATAAATGTGTATGACTTTGACTTGAATGTTAATTTTATATTTAAATGTTTTTCCTATTTATCTTACTTTACAAGTAACTTGAGAATGGATAAAATTAATCACGATTAGATGTTTAAATGGGCTAAAATTTTATTTGAAGTGCTTAAATTCACCAATAGAACAGAAAAATACTTACAGCGTACTGGGCTACGGCGACGGCGACCAAGACGGATAGGACAATAAAGACCTGCACAAAGATTGAAGGGTTGTTAAAAATGAATAAAAAATTATAAATTTATGAAATTGCACAATTTTTCTATTTACTTATGTTTTAAAAAGATTTATTGATGGTTCACATAAAAACGTGTAACGCAATGATAAGGATTTATAAAAGTACAATCCTTTTTTGCTTATTAAATAGTGATGACAAAAGAATATTGTCAAAATTTTATCATTTGAATTCTATAGCATTTGAAATTATTTTCTTTTCGTGATATGGATACGATGATACGATGCATTATATGATTGCACTGTTAAAAAAATCCACAAAAAAATCGATTTACGTATTTAAATTTAAGAGTTAATATTAAAAGAAGGTTATTCTCTTACTAGAATAATACGGATCTTTCCGTGTAGTTTTTAAAAAATTCATTACTTTAAAAATCACAAAATTTCATAAAGGACCTTAAACTAATGTGTTGTATGCAAATTCTGTAAATAATAAATGTGTATTCATTTAGTAGAAAATTAGAGAATATTTTCATAAATACTAGAAATATTCAATATATACATCTGAAATAATGATGTATATATTGAATAAATTATTATGTTTTTAATAACATAATTTTTTTTAAATTTTCTAAAATTAGATATTATTGTACAATACAATCATTATTTTTTACTTTATCATTCATTTTTATGAAAAATTGAATTATTTAAAAGCAATTAGTAAAGAATTTTTTTGGTAATGCATGATACTTTTCAAAAGAACAAATTATGTATTTTAATAATGAATTAAGAATATTTAATTTTCTACCTCATGCAAGAAATGAAATGCCATTTTAAATTCGTTATTGAACTTTTTGCTATTTGCTTATAAAACAGTTCTTAGAAAAATTACAATAACAGTTATTCAAGTTAAAATAAATCATATCAATATCCTTTTTATGCGTCAATTTTTAAATGCTCAATACTATTTTGAAATTATATTATGGATGGATTCTATTTTAATAAATGTGTTCCTCTCACATTAGAGGTGGTTTTTATGACGAAATGAATAATTATATTAACATTGTTATTTTTGGGAATTTAATATAATAACTGAAATGAAACGGAGACAGTTTTGTAAAAAGCCATAAAGTTTTTGATTTATGCCTTATGCTATAAGAAAAAAACCAACATGAATTGAAGTAGCAGAAGAAGTTGATATTTTAGAAATTTCCGAAGATTCTGAGAATGTAGAGCAGAAGTCTATACGTACCTTCATTGTTGAGTTGTGGAGGAGTGAGTTGGGGAAGTTGGAACTTCTACAAGACTGGCGAATGTGAGTGCCCAACGGTGATCGCCGGCGCTTTATATACACAGATCCCTCGGCTTTTTCTGCAGGTCCACCCGATCCTCAGTTGACACGAGTCGCATGCTGATTTCCAACGGAAGCGACGAGTCCACTTTTGCATACCTTCCGGCATTTCTGTCACATCTTCTTGAGGTCTCTGCTTTTTTTTTTTTTTGTCATTCTCCTCCAGCCCTCGGCTTCCTTTCTATTTCTTTTGGGCCCATCTGGTCCATCTGGATTGACGAACCCCGGTCACGTAAAAGCGCTTCTCTTCTTCTTCTCATTATTATGTGGCACTGATAGAGTGAAGGTGAAGATCTTCTTGTTAATGAGAACAGCCTCTCCTTTTGTGTGAGAGACGTTGGCTATGCTGCCCACGACCGCACCATGAACGTGTTTATGAATAGGATGGCATTTTCACATGAAATAAATTCTCGGCATTGATGAATGGGCAGGGTTCATCGTTGGGAATAAGGAATTAAAAAGTAAACTTTAAGTGAGAGATTGAAATTACTTTATTGTTCAATGCAGCACTCAACACGATATGTATGCGTAGTTCTGGTGACATTCTGTTACAGTAAAGAAAATTGTGGGGTGTATTGTAGGTTTTTTTTTGTGTGTCATTTGGATTGATATATTGTTTTCCGTTTTCAAATCCCTCTCCTTGAGAATTGTTGCAAAATTGTACGAGGTTTCTTTTTACTAAAAGCAGTTTTTGTTACTTTTCTGTTCGGGTTTTATGCGAAAAGAAAGAATCACGTGATGTGCCAAACTCTTTTAACAATTGCTTGCAGAGTATTGCCTATTACTGTTTCACAATCTGTTTGG
The DNA here is from genome assembly GCA_021605095.1 of Caerostris extrusa. Classification (NCBI taxonomy): domain Eukaryota; kingdom Metazoa; phylum Arthropoda; class Arachnida; order Araneae; family Araneidae; genus Caerostris; species Caerostris extrusa. Next base: position 31,385 of record BPLR01008138.1, on the reverse strand, counting down.
CTCAAAAGAAAATCTTCATTGCAGAAAATGAAATTTTCTTGTAAAATCAATGGGTAATAGGTTGGATAGATGGTTTTATTATAAAACCAATTTTATAACAAAATAAAAATCGGTAGAAAAAAAAATCCAATTCAAAATTAAAGTAACCTTACAATTATGTTTTTTTTATATATAAAAACAGTAAACTTGATGGAGATTTGAACATTAAAATATTGATGAAATTAATTATAAATTGTTAATTCAATTACATATAAACCTAAAAGTCATTTTATTTTTCTGACTACATCTTGAATGCAGCGATGCATATATGTAATATATACGTAACATATAATTAAGAAATAACTTTGTGTAATATCCCAATTTTATTGATGAAGCTATCAACCTATCTACGAGGACGTAAATTAGATATCAGTGTATCAGAGCCTGTTGAAATTTCAACTTGAAATGAATACAATAAAATATGTGGAATGTGTAAAAATATTTCATTCAGCCTTTTCAGAAATTTTAATTTAATTATATTACTGATCTTTGATGTGTAGTAAACTTTATGCTGAATATAGTTTCTATCTAAAAACAAGATATTAATAAATTAGTACTGAATAATAAGATAATATAATTTCTCTATATTAGACGTACTAAAATGTAACTTTTTATTTAATTCAATGTTACAATCACAAGTTTGATATTTTTAACTATTGTGAAAGCCAAGACGAATGAGAAATTTATATTGTGATTTTTTTATGCATATTGTGATTTTTGTTGATACATACAGTGAATTACGGACAAAAGTTTATCCGTTCTGGTAACTTTTGTATCGATTTTGTATCGAATAGAGAACGGAATTGAATACGAGACATGATTCCTCTAAAGCAGATGATCCCCGACTGCATTACCACCATTGTTGATCTACAGCGAACATGGCAAGAAATTGAGTATCCTTTTGATGGGAAACTAATGGTGCCCATGTAGAGATGTATTAAATTTAAAAGAAAAAAGAAGCAAAATTTTAAATACATACTCTTCATTTTGTAACACCATTCAATTATCTGTCTGTTTGTTTGAAATCGGAGTAAAGTTTCGAAATTGTAATGAGTCTGCACATTCGCGGTACCGACTCAAATTGTCCAGTGTGAGTTCTGATTCAGAAGACCCGTGACGTTTAGTTGAAATTTAGTTGAACCAGTGAAATTTAGTTGTTGGAGTCAACTGGGCACTTTGATGAATTAACGTCTTCATGGTAAGATGAGAAAGAAATGATTTCAAGTATAACCCCCTACATTTGTATTTAATGTGAAAGAAACTCCTATAAACTTCAAATAAAAATTCTAATTATTGTGATTCGCCATTTTTCTCCCACTTTTCCCTTTTTCCAGCACCCCCATTGCAGGGAAACGATTAAGACTAAGCAAAAGAATTTTGATTAAATAATAATAAATTGAGTAAGCTGAAAGATATTAAATAAATTAATTTTAATTAAAATAAATCTAATTAAGCTAAAATCTAAAAAATATGTTCATAATGGATTATTTAATTACCATGCCATTAATTCCGATATATTCGTATTTGCATTACATTGTTTACATAAACGCATTAATCTTCCATACCACGAAACCGATTATTTTCTTAAAAATTTCAAGATAATTTACTGAAACATGTGGAAATTATGAAAATTTTTTTAATTAAAAAATAAAAATAAATGATTGTTTAATAAAGCCTTTCTTTTTTTATATATAAATATTTGTTATCGCTTCCATTTACTTAAAAATAAAATGAAAAGTCTTCAGACAAAAACAAAAATTTGTAAATTTACTGTTTTTGTCTGAAGCACAAAGGAGATTATATGAATTACTTTATTAAAATTGAAAATTAATTTATTTGTGTTAAAATTTTTTCAAACGACAACCTTTTTATGTATACATATAGTATATAAAAGATGGAAATAAAATAAGCTACAAAAACAGAAATTTGTAGAACTCTGAGCGAAAATCATCAATTTATTTTTTTGAGACTTTCATTAAAAGTCTAGAATCGTGTACCCCAATAGATCTCCAATATAATGACATTTTTTCCTCAAAATAAAAAAAATTAAAGTAACTTTAAAATAATCATTTTAGCATTTAAAAGAAAAAAAAAAAAAAACCAAATTTCTCGTATTGAGCTGCTGCAACCTAAAGAAATTCGCGATTGACAGCTATTTTGAAGTACAGGATCCTGGACTTCAACTGAAGTTTTAAGATTATTATTAAAAACCGAGCAATTTTTTTTTTGTCATGAGTTGTGATATTACCATAGTCATAGATTTTTTTTTTAGAATTTAATATTTGGCTGGGACGAAAATTTTTGTATGTATGTATTTGAAATTATTCTTCGAATTTTGGTACTATGGAGATTGATAAGTTGGAAGAGCTCAGAACAGTTGCTAGGACTGTTTTCACTCGATCAGTTATCACATAAACACTCTTCTGTTGGAAAGAAAAGCACTGAACTCAAAGAACTTAACGGGAAACATTTGTTTTCTTTCTAATGCAGCTCGCAAACACTTGGACAGCTTGGTCTTGGATGCCTTAAGGCAAGCGCTGCACAGACGTGACTCACTTTGCATTACCCAGGGGCGCGTGTCACTTGAAGATAAGCCACGGACGCGGTGTAACAATGCCCCCGCAACGCTGTACGATTCTATTAGACCGGGACCTACGGTTTAAAGTGGATTCCGAACCACTACATTTATAAAGGACTTATAGTGAAAAAAAGTAGTGATAGTGAAGCAATATAGTGAACAAAAAGTAGGAATTGGCTTAAATTTTTTTTTTTTTATATTACATGTTTTCTTTCAAAAATGTAGATAAATTCTAATACCTGAACCAAACCTGTGGTACCGAGCGCCACTCGGCCATTCAGGCCCTTAACGGAAACATAACAAATATTCTATTAGATGACCATCATTGAAAATGATCACGAAAATTTTATCGATAAACGCATCAGAGGTATGTTAATTTTAATTAAAAACATATCTAATTCTTTCAAAAATAAATTTATAAAAAGTATAAATTTCCCAAGTTAGAATTCAAAAACTTTATACACCACATTAATGAGTGGCTCTGAGGCATAAAAGAAACAACTATGATTTGCGTAAATGGTTCTCTGAAGGTTATGTTAGCAATATTGAGAGTTAAATTGTTTTCAGATAGCAGAAAATAAGTTAATGCCGTATTGGGTCGCAACTGACTCCATCTTTTAAAAGACTGATTTAAGAATGAGTTGTAAGCCTATCTGTGAAAGAAGTATCGCTCACACTTTAACTCAGGGGAACGGATTCGGTTCATTTTGAATTTCACTTATGGAACATTAGTGTTCCTTTACTATTAAATGCCTAAGAATTATTTTTAATAGTTATCATAATAGAAATAAAATTACTTTAGTGAATAAAGAGTTGAAATGCCCCAAATCATATATGTTCTCGCTTGCACACTATTCATCATTTTAAGAATTTTTTTTTATAAAATAGTTTTTGAAATGATAGAGGCATGTTTAAATACAGGATGATCCAACAGTCCTGGGACACACTTTGAGGTACAGCTTACTAAAGCATACGTTTTTTTTTTGTTTTTTTTTTTTATAAAAATGTAGGGTCGGAAATAACGCGTTGAAGCACGAAGGTAAATAAAAAATGAGGCATGAAAAGAAAACATTGTTTGTTTACAACATCATTGCAAAGTGCTTCTTTGGTTCAATGCTTACAATAAATACTCGAAACTGAGTCAACAGTGAGTAATACGTGCTCGGTAGCGTCGAAGGAGTGATTGGCGAACAGTTCCAAAGATGGTAGGTATTTCGTTCACGCTCACAACCCAATGGACAGTCGAGCAACGAGGTCTTAAACTGAGTCAGCTAGAGACTCATAAACGAAAACACAGTTTCAAGATTTACAGTACGCGTCGGGGATGTCAGACAGAGGACTTGAAATTGGTCACGTGACGGGTATCAGTGGGGGCATTGTGCCTGACTGTTGCCAGAAATTTGTTTGAAAATGTGTTCGTTCCTGAAAGTCTAGTGCGTTATTTCTCACTCTACACTCCCATAGAAAAAAATTTAAGTTTTAGTAAACAGTATCTATAGGGCCTAATGGCCGAATGGCTAGCGCTCTGGCGTTCGGTACCACAGGTATCGGGTGCGAATCTCGGCGTTGCCATGGGTGTTTGTAGTGGTTCGAATCCATTTTAAACCGTAGGTCCCGGTCCTAATAGGATTGTAGAGCGTTGCAGGGGCATTGTTACTCCGCGACCGTGGCTTATCTTCAAGTGACACGGCCCCCTGTGCAATGCAAAGTAAGTAACGTCTGTGCAGCGTTTGCCTTAAGGCATCCAAAACCAAGCTGTATATGTGTTTGCCAGCTGCATTAGAAAGAAAAATTTTTTTTTAACAAAAACGAATAACCTGTAAATCTAAAAATTTAAAGGAGAAAAACTCGTTAAAGAACTAATCCCAATTTATTTTGATGTTCAACCCTATTGCTCTCTTTTAGAATCTTCGAACTCTTTCATTGGAATTGCCTTATTTCATCGAAATAAATCGCTCTTGTTGAAAGGAAGAAAAAAAGACAGGTAAACAACTTGTGTTGATTTTTCAGACATTATTTCCTGTCATTTATCTTTTTGTCATATTTAAAATAAGCCTGCTGATATGCTCCATTTGAGAGAGAGAGACGGCTGACCTTTCGGTAGGAAGTTCAGCGTTGTTAAAAAGACAAAAGCTCGGCTTTGTGTGGCGGTGTCATCATTCTCTGGAGAGAACGTTTTTGCCGAAAGGTGTTTTCCGAAGAATTCTTTGTTTGTGCCAACTGCTGTTCAGTGGATGGAAAACTAATTTAATGAACAGGTTGAAATGAAATGTAGTTTAAAAGCAATGAAAAAGAAAGCTGTAAAATGAAGTTATCAAAAATATTAAGTAAAAATTACTTTTATCATTTTCGCTTTTGTTTTGAAGGGACAGGTTGTTCAATACAAAAATAAACAATAATTTCAAGATCCAATATTTCAATATAGGGCCTTAATGGCCGAGTGGCTAGCGCTGTGGCTCTCGGTACCACAGGTTTCGGGTTCGAGTCCGGCGGTGCTGTGGATGTTTGTAGTGGTTCGAATCCACTTTAAACCGTAGGTCCCGGTCCAATAGGATCGTAGAGCGTTGCGGGGGCATTGTTACTCCGTGGCTTATCTTCAAGTTACCCGCACCCCCTGGGTAATGCAAAAGTGAGTAACGTCTGTGCAGCGCTTGTCTTAAGGCATCAAAGACCAAGACTAAGTGTTTGCCAGCTGCATTAAAAACAAAAAAAATATTATAAAAATTTCAGTAATAAAGGTTATAGCTGCAATTTATATTTTTTAAATTTTAAAAAAATCAAAATTTCTTAACAGTCGCATTGTTAAATCATGTTTAGGTATGTATGATTCAAGATCGACTGTTATTTCTTAACACTAAAACTGTCATTAAAAGATCCAACTTTTTCACTGCATTTATATTATTTTGTTATTTAATATTTTAATTTGTTAGATTTCTGTTACAGTGTGTCACAAAAACTCTTTGCATATAATTTTTGTTGCATTACATTTTAGTTACGTTAAAGGTATTCACTAAAACTTTGAAAATGTATTTACGTGAAACATTTTAGTATGAAATATATTTTTAATTGTATTTATATTTTTTTTTTAATTATTTAGAATGAATTCCTTTCAAATATCATAATGCGTAAAGAAAGAATGAATATTATTAAAAATGTTTTGCATAAAAATAATAAATTCAATTGAAATCTTTTGAATTTCTAATTAAGTGATTACTGATTCTTAGTTCATCCTTTTAGGAACATCTTTTAATTGGTAGAGATTTAAATTAACTTTCGGTAAATTCTGAATCTATTTCGTTCCATTTTTCGTGCTTCGCAGTTTGAGTTTTAGCCGCTGCTTTGAGGAAATATTATATTTCCGAATTCCATTTTCAAATTCTGGGTACATATGTTTTATGGGTTATAAATCTGATAAAAGGAAATGAATGATTTCTCTACTGTTGTAAAAACAAATCACTATCGAATATTGAAGACATTACCCTCAGGATTTTTAATGTGATAGACAGAAATTTTCGAATGATTATTTTAAATTTTCGTTTAGGATAGCAGTACACATTTACAGTTTCAAGGTACCATCGATAAATTGGAACACTCTTATTCCAAAGAGTGGCATGCCTCCATAACCATGTGAACGAACAATTTTAAAATTCTTCTTTCGATTCGCAAGATTTGAATTAAAAACTTTTTCCATTTAATTGCACAGATATAATAATAATGTAAAAATATACTCTCATGTTTCTGATAGATGAATTCCGATTTTTTAAACTAATGAAAAACTTCCTGACACTCGCTCAGGATACTTGGTGGTCAAAGTGATCCTTGGAATGTTTTTGAATTTGCACGCATTCTATAACATTCTTGTTATTATGCTTTAAGACGACAATCTAGGATTTGAGTTTTATTTTTGTTGCAATGATTTGTGTCATTTCAAGAGATATTTACTCATTGATTTTGATTTATTGGTTTTCATATCATGAATTTTATAAAGTTTTAGGATATAAAAACTTTTGAATGACTTAAACTATTTTTTTGAAGCATTTCTTTCATAGTGTAGGTTTTTCCTTATTGAAAATTAATTATTAATTTCAAACGATGTATGGTTTCCTGATAGAGTCCTGGAGTTATTCTGAATATATAAAAAATACAATATAAAAACAATTGAATTTTTACCTAGTGATTTTATTTACGATGTAAGCTGTGCTTTAAAAAAATAGTTTTTATAACGGTCTAAAAATGAAAGGCAAATATTTGATATAAGTCTATCAAATCATATTCTTTTCATAATCATATTCTTTTTTATTTTTTTAAATTTGAAAAACATTTTATCCTGTTTAGTAAGCACATATTTTTTTTATAGTATTCATATTTTGTTTGATATTATACGAATTTGAATAAATCAAAGTTCTTCTCATGTTAAAGTATTTTGAAGTTTTATCCTTTTTTTTTTTGCAATTATAACGTGAATAACACACATGTGAAAATCTTTATGCAAGTGAAAATTTCAGTTTTGACACTAAAGTTTCGCTTTTGAACTTATAGTTTAATTGTCCTCTGCTTTGTCTAGGATAGGATTTTTTTTTAATTAACTGTAACCAATTTTTTTAATAACTATTTTACTGATTTTTATTCTAATTTTTATAATTAAATGAATAGTTTTTGAAGAAAAAAATCAGTTACAAAATAAAGCTAATAACGCTCCTAAAAATCTAATCTACTTTCATTTATTCCTACTTTCATTTCCTTTATTTCTATTACTAAATGATTTGTGCATATTTGAGTGGAGTTTTCCGTTTTGTTTTTAGAAAACGTTTTGGTCAAAATGGCAAAAATTTGAAAATTCTGTTTTTGTGTTAATTTTGTTTTTCAATGTATTTTTAGTCCATTTCAAATGTTGCACTCATATTAGCCTTAACAGTAATTTTTGTTATTCTAAATTCATTTAGTTCACGTATTCACTTCTCCTTCTCATAACACAGTGATGTGCAAATTAAGGTTCGTCGGAAGATTTTATCTTTTTTTTTTGGTTCTTTTAATTTGTCGGTCCGAGGCAAATTAAAAGAAATATATATTTTATATCCATTTCCTTTTCTGCTTTGATTAAATATTATTTTTTTCTTCCTTTTTTTTTCAAAAGGTCTGATGATCTTTTTACTTTCTCTATTTTTGTTCTACAAAAACATAAATCGACGGAAATAGCAAACACAGACAACATGCAATCGGTAAAGGGTTAAAAGCGGAAGTTCTTTGTTAGTTATAGCTGTAGATTGGGCCCAACAAGACGGAGTTTTACACATCATTATCGAAAGTAAGTTTCCCAAATTTAATATCTCACTCCCAGAAAATCAGTGCTATGTTTGCTTCATCTTATATATTTTGACTTTTCAACTATGAACCTTAGAAAGAATTATTTCAGAAGTAGACTGACACATGAGCATTTAGCCTCGTTCCTCAGAATCAGTCCATCTCACTTCGAACCTCACTATAAGGAACTTTTAAAAATGAAATCGCAATTTCATTGATCTCATTAACATATTTAAATTGCATTACTTGTATAGTGTTCTTAAAATTTTAGAAAATTTATCTTAGCCAGCCAAACTTTTGTTTTTCCAATTTTTGGCCCGCGACCGAAAAATTTTCCCCATCCCTGTCATAGCATGGCGCAAAACATTTACCATATGACGCGAAGATTAAATATTCGATTGCCGGTGGTGCTCAAAGCACTTTTGAGCGCACACGTTTTGAGAAAGGGCGCACAGTAGATCTACTACTCCTCCTCGTGGTGCACCTGGTAACACTTTTTTTTAGTGACTAAGAGATGTGCAACTTGGCATTATGTCTTCCTCCCCCTCACTTTGATGCTCTTCGAGTGCTACAGTGGAATGCCGGTGAACTGTCTCCATTCAAGGGCGCAGAGCTTTTACTGACTCTGTGTGGGAGGGATATTGATGTCTTTACTATTATGGAGACTAATTTTACAACCGACTGCCTGCGAAACCATCTTTACAAACTCAAAATTGTTCCTTCGTCGATGTGCAGCTCTGGAAAGGCCACGGACTCCACGCATCTACTTCACTGTCCTGCTCTGAACAAGACTTTCTCGCCGAGCGATATTGGGAGATATGTTAGATGAATGAACTCTGTTTCAGCATGTTTTGTTGTATTCTCTGTTCTTTTTTGTTCTTTTTATTGCTGTAATTGTTCATAATCTGCCATTGGATATAAAAAAAAAAAAAAAATTTTTGAGAAAGCGGACTAATGTGAATGGATTAAAATGGAGATCCACGGGATTCAAGTAAAAATTTCCATGAAAACCGGTGAGCAATGTACCAATGAGTCAAAAGGAAATTCTGCAATGAAGAAAATATTGAAAAATAATTGATGTATGCTGCATAGTAATTATTACGGTAGGTAAAAATGGAAAGCTATTAGGTGGCTTGAATGGTAGTGTCCATTTAACAGTTCAATTTAAGTATTTTTATTTTTCACTGCTGTGTGCGAAGAAGACTTGACTAATAAGTGAACTGACAATAAATGAATAATAAGAACTTTAATCAGTGAATGCAATAGCGATAAATATTTTTTATTCTTGTTATTTTCTACACACAAGTTAAAAACAGGCTATTCCGCGAAAGCACACATAACTGAAAATTATAATAAATTGAAATATTTCTTTTCAAAGATGCTTGCATGATGATGTATTTTCTTATTAATTGATTTTCGATACACCTAAACATGCATTATTTTAATCAACAGTTTATTTGTTTTTTTTTAGTTTTATTTGATAAACTTGTTAGCATGTTGTGGAAAAAAAGAGGAACGAATGCTGTTAGAGGGCGCTGTGACGAAAAGTGAATTGGGCGAAAGAAGTGCGAGAGAGAAGAGAGGGGTAATCTTAGAAGTGTCAGAGGTATATTGAGAGAAATTAAATTTTATGGAATTAATATTAATTTATAAATATTGTATAAAGAATTAATTATTCTTAGTATGTGTCATAAAATAGTCAAGAATTAATTCAAGAGAGCTGATTTATTTTGAACCAACAACAACCTTGTGAACTAAAAGAACCCGGAATTGGCCAATTCATTTCTATCTTATTTTCGTCACATGTGAAAGTTTATAAATGCACTTTTGAAGGAACAATAAAAACAAAATAAAAAAACCAAGAAATGAAATGAATAAAATTTTATTAAACTTGAACAGAAGGAATAACTGAGCGTTAACTCGCTACACATTTTCCACTCTTAAAATCACTGACTTATCTGTCTCCAAGAAAGCATTTCCATGAAATCCTCAGTAGTACCCAACAGCCCTGGGGTCCGCGGAAGGCACCAGGACGTATCGGACAGCCTGCCCCCTCTCTGGCTCCACGGGCCTGGCGGAGGGCTGACGAAGAACGTCGTTGTTGAAGACGGGGGCGGAAGAGTCGGCCGAAGATTCCATGCTGACATCGGCGGGGTTGATGTTGGCAGTGCCTGGTTCGTTGGATCTCACAGCAGCCCTGAATCCGTTCTCATCGGCGATGTACTCGACAACCCTGGAGTGCCCTTCTAGGTTGTTGACGGTGTAGGAACCGGACACTCGGCCGGAACCGTCTCCGCTTTCCTGTCGGGCGCTGTTGCCACCGTCTTCGGTAGGGGCACTGTAGGTGAAAGAGTAGGGAAGGGGAATGGCTCTTTCCTAAAAGGAACAAGTAATAACTTGTAAGTAACAAGTAATAACAAAGAAGTAACAAGTAACTAACAAGTAATAACTAGTAAGTAACAAGTAATTAACAAGTAATAACTAGTAAGTAACAAGTAACTAACAAGTAAGAACTAGTAAGTAACAAGTAACTTGTAAGTAGCAAGTAACTAACAAGTAATAACAAGTAAGTAACAAGTAATAACAAGTAAGTAACAAGTAACAACTAACTTGTAAGTAACAAGTAACTAACAAGTAATAAAAGTAAGTAACAAGTAACTTGTAAGTAACAAGTAACTTGTAAGTAACAAGTAACAAGTAACTTGTAACTAACAAGTAATAACAAGTAAGTAACAAGTAACTTGTAGGTAACAAGTAACTTGTAAGTAACAAGTAACTAACAAGTAATAACTTGTTTCAAAAACTTTATTGTAAAATGTTAACACTTTTTTTCGGCGAATGTGCTGCGAACTTATAGAACTTTTTAGTAAATTTTTTTGACAATATTCGGAAAACTTTGTAATATTTAAATACTTTTTGTGCTGAACACTGTTTCATTTTTCGCTACTGATTTATATACAAATGATGGTATTATTTTTTAGAACGAATTTAAATGAATGTCATCTTAAGACGTCAAAAGATTATACATTACACCATTTGAATTTTGCAGTGGCCCGGTGGCCGAATGGCTAGCGATCTGGCTTTCGGTACCACAGGTATCGGGTTCAAATCCCGGCTTTGCCCATGGGTGTTTGCAGTGGTTCGAATCCACTTTAAGCGTAGGTCCCGGTCCTATTAAGATCGTAGAGCGCTGCGGGGGCGTCGTTACTCCGCGTCCGTGGCTTACCATCAAGTTACACGCGCCCACTGAGTAATGCAAAGTGAGTAACATCGGTGCAGCCCTTATGGCATAAAAGATCACAGTCTATTTGCCAGCTGCATTAGAAAAAAAAAAAAAATGTTTATACTATTATACTCAGCTTACTTTATATAAATTCATACTGTACCTTATTCACTATAAAAGATTTTAGTTTATTCAGGGCAAGTTAAAATTAATATGACAATTTTTTAGATGGGGACATGGTAGCTTTTAAAAGTAATTAATATGGGTGTATGTTAAGTATAAAGGCAATCTAAAAATTTTATTGCTTATTAAAAATTTTTTGCAATTTTTTTTATTAAAATGCACGTAGGTATAAAAATAACCAAAATTCAAAATTGTATCACATTCATTCAGATAATGTTTTTAAAATAAAAAGGAGAGAGACTGTTTTAAATTCCGTATATTGAAATAAAAATTATTGCTCTTCAGTATTTATCAAGTTACATGCTCCCTCTGTTTAATGCAAAGTGAGTAACATAGGTGCAGCCCTTATGGCATAAAAGATCACGGTCTATTTTCCAGCTACATTAGAAGAAGAAGGACCATTTGAATTTTTTGTTAGCGTTTATATGAAATCTGGATTAATTCAACAAATTTCTAACCCTTGTATCCATTAGATAACATCTTTATATATAAATACATCTCTTCTACATATATTATTATAAAGACATCTATTTGTGTACCAATCACCACAGCTACACTGCATTATGACTTTCGTTTGTTGCGTCAAAAATAAATAAGTTTAAAAGTATGCAAAATCCTAAGCCAGTAAGATGTATAAAACGGAGAATCAAAAGAATTGATCAGTATAAAAAATAATACCATCATTCGTATATAAGCAAGTAGTGAATAATAAAACAGCATTCAGCGCAAAAGTATTTAAATATTACAAACCAAAATTTGCTGACTATTGTTAGAAACTTTACTACAAGTTCTAATTTGCAGCAAAATTTGCCGGAAAAAAGTGTTAACATTCATTTACAATTAAGTTCTCAAAACAAGTTGTTAATTATTATGTCGGATTAAACTGAAATTTAGGCCTATCCTTTATTAAAAGGATAGGTTCTTTACCTCTTTATTTCATAAGAGATTCGAATCGAAGTCCTGGCATTTCGTAGTTTAATTTGTTACACAGATTGAAAAAAATGTTAATTAGAATAAGATAAATGATAAAAATGAGTTAAAAAGAACATTTCTTTAAACTACTAGAAAAGGATTTTATGATTCTTTGATAAAAAAAAAAAGTTTACAATGTATTTTAGGCGAAATAGGAAAGAATTATTTTAAAGGATCAAGAATTTATATACCAAACAGTAAAAAATTTTTAATTCAACTTAAAAAAATGAAGAATACATGACAAATTACGAATTTAATTATAAAAAAAAAAAAAAAATAGTTAATTTATTTTGATTTTTCATTTAAGGTACATATTGTTTTAAATTTTTTATCATGTACTCTTTAGAATTTTGTATTATTTCTTTTTCTCCTTACAATTAGGGGAAAAAGGCTTTTCTATAGAAATTTCCTCGAGATGCTATTATTATAAATATGAATTATTAATTATTTTATTTGTTTTATTTTTAGCCTCATTACTATTTTATTTTATTTTTATATAATTAGTCTTATTCACTCTGCCTCATTAATTAAAAATAATATTATTTAAAAAATAATGTCATACAAACCGCAATTTGGGCGACTCCAACAGCCAACAAAGCAGAAAAAACAATGAAAACTGCAAAAATTATTTATTAATAAATACGCACTATAAAATTTAAAAAAAAAAATTTAAACATAACTCCTGCTAGTTTGACATTTGAATATTTTGTGAATGAAACAAAACTTTTAAATAAGGTATATAATATTTTACTTAATTTTAATACCTTAAAAAGGAATTTAAACTTTTTAATTGTTTTTAAAAATGATTTTATATGTTTTTTAAAAATTATTTTATATGCTTTTAAAATTGATTTTATGGTTTTTTTTAAAAACTAAAATACAATTAGCTTGAAATAAAAATAAAAACAACATAGCAACATACCTTCATTTTCGAATTAAGGATCTCTTGAACTGATTAGCTCAGTCAAAATGTAAAAATGAACGGATTTTCTGTTGCTTATATACCTTACAGTGAATTGCGCAATATTCGAAACTAAGCTTTTTTTTCTAGAGGAGGGGTGAAACCAAGCTAAAAGTTTTCTTTTGAGTTCCCTTCTTCCCCCAACAGAATTTTCCTTGAACTTACTTTTATCGGTGAAGAATCTCCTCACGTACTAGATGATTTTTTTTTATTGATTCTTAAGTCCCATTCACTGGAATATGTGGAAAATGTTGCCTCGTTTTTTCAAAGATTTTACTTGTTTCTATTTTAGATATTTTAGGACATTGAATAATGAATATCAATGGACATTTTTTAAATTTCTATTTAATTTGAAATTATTTTAAGACACTTTTCAGTATGAATAATGAACCCATTCTCAAGAATTCATTTTGCTACTTTGAACTACGATTCATTGCTTAAATAGAATAGATTGCTTAAATAGAATTCATTGCTTAAATATAATAGAATTAAATAGAATAGATAATTTTACAAAAATACATAAATATTTTCATAATATGAATGTTTTAAGCATTAAAAATATTTTTAAAAGCTTTAAATGAATTATCACTAAATATGAATGCATTTTTTAAAACGATATAAATTAAAGGTGGATAATAATTTGACTGGCAACGACATCAACATGTATTGATGTTTTATTTATGATACTTTTATTTTATGAAATTTAAAAATATATTGTATCTCAAAATTGTATAATTACTTTGAACGGCTAAACTAATTCTGTTTGTTTATACGTAAACTCTATTCTGAAAAGCTACACTGATTTCAGAAGAGATAAAAAATATCGGTCCTTTTGAACATTTATGAAAAGTTGGAAATTTTATCTATTTTATATATTAATTAATTTTAATATATAAAATAGATAATTATATATAAAAGAAATAGACAATTATATATATGTATGCGCCAATTCATATAAATGCATTCAAATTTCCATTAAGCAAATAAAAGAAAAATGAGGCCGTGTCTTGAAAATTCACAATACTACAAAATACTTCAATGAATTTAATAGTGTGATAGTGCAGTAAACATCACACACATAAAAAAAATAGGTATAAATATCTATTAAATAGTATTTTAATTTCAAAAATTATTTATTATTGGACAAATATTGCATACTAATATTATTTAAAATAATTATTATAATTATAATTAAAATGTTTTATTCAATTTAAATAAAAACTCTTTGCATATTTACTTCTTGCTCTTTTGATAGAACTAAGTTACTTATTTTAAACATCTTAAACAATTTAAAATAATTAATTTTAATTATGCATAAAAGAACCATTAATATTATTTGTTAATAAGAAGATGTTACAAATAAGTCTGTAGTCAGTAATACAAATTAGTTTTTATTAAAATGATTTTTTGTTAATAAATTAAGCTTACCATTTTAAAGAAATGGGTTGTTTACTAAATTAAAGGTGCTATAAATGAGAGTAATGAAATTTTATTTAAACCTTTTGCTTTTCAGAATCACAAATTTGGTTACATATAAATTACATTATCAAATAAATTAGCTTTTCCAGATGCAACTTATTGATAAAATTGAGTAGAACTGAAATTTTTTGAAATAATGTCAAATATTACAATATATATGTTGATTATAGTAACATTAACATTCAGAGATATTTATTTAATTTTATGATACGGCAATTTTATAAATATTTATATGATTTTTCATTTATAAAGGGTCCCACAAATATTTCACACTATTGGCAAAATCTGCATTTTCATGTCTTGTCAAATACGAAGATTATTTAGAATTGTATATTTTTTGAACCGATTCATTCTAATATATTTATTCATTTATGGTCATACTCATTTCTTCAAAATTTCGCAATGTTCTAAATATTTTACCAAAGAAAACATTAAATTAAATAAAAATGAGAAATTCAAATAACTCTTTGTCTACAGTTCAGATCTTGCATTGAAATAATATCAGTTATGCCAATTCAGAGATCCTTTTAAGAAGCAGGCATTCCAGAAAGCAACATTTAACATTTCTTTGACTAAAAATGGAACTTGATATTACGTTGTAATGTTTATTTAATTCATGTTTAAATCGAAAACCACTCAGAGGTTAGTTACAGAAATTAATGCATTTATAGAAATTCATCCATTGGGGCCTATTACGCAGATAATCTTGCCGTTTAAATTTCGAAACAGAAATAATTTTTTTTTTTAACAAGAGATTCACTTCTTTTTAATACGCTTTTATTAGTTTCACACTGTATGTTTGTTTGTTTGTATGTATGTATGTATGTGACTGACTCTTTAGGCTCGATTTTGCCCCTATTTTAAGAGATCCGATTTAATTAAAACGTTGTAGACTTATCAAGGACCGACGGCAATAAAATATTTTGATAGGTTTATTATCTCATCATGATTAGGGATCGCCAGGATGAGTGATTAAAACACGCAGCCTTTGAAAAGTCATCTTGATTGGAGCATCATTTTCCCCCTGAGATCTGCTTCTCCTCACACACTATATAAGCTACAAAAAACATTTACAAACATCTTTCAGATATTCAAACCTACGTGGGACAGCGGCACAACGGACAACGCGCCTGATTAGGGAGATTCTCTGTTCGAATCCTGGCTGGCTCGATTTATTCGCATTTAGCCTTTGTTTTACACACAATTAAATTATTGTAAGAACTATAGTTCCAGTCCTCCGTAACGGGACCTCATTTAAATATTGTAGTTTAAAAACACTAAAAACATGCTTTTAGAGTTAATCAAACTAAAAAGTAAAATAAATTAATAGTTTAAAAAAACTAAAAAACATGCTTTTTAGAGTGAATCGAACTAAAAAGTAAAAAATAAATTAATAGTTTAAAAAAACTAAAAAACACGCTTTTTAGAGTGAATCAATCTAAAAGTAAAAAATAATTGTTAGCATAAGAATAAAATGACTAACGAGAAAATGAATGTCACTTTTCTAAAAGCGTGGGGTGCTTTGTATGACATTTTTAAACTAACTACGCATTTCGGAATGAACCGAGTGAAAATTATAACGATTGACATCGAGCACCCGACGCTTTTAGAACAGTGACATTCATTTTCTCGTTAGTAATTTCATTCTTATGTTAACAATTATTTTTTACTTTTTAGATTGATTAACTCTAAAAGCGTGTGTTTTAGTTTTTTAAACTATTAATTTATCAACATCTAAAGAGCTGAAAGAAGGAATACTTTTTTGTGAAAGATTTCCTTTCTTTAATTAGTAAGATTTCAATATGATGTATGGTATTTGCAAATGATACAATTTTGTAAAATAATCCTTTTAAATCATAATTATTTGAAAATTCGAGCATTATGAAGTGCTTTAAAATTTACAATTGCAATTCACTGTGTAGGTGAAATTAGTTTGAAATAGTTTAACAATTGTTGAATAAGAAGTTGGTTAAAAGTTTTGGTATTTATCATCGAACTGAATAGGTCAAATAAGAAATCTATATCTATATAATGGGGCCTGGATGGCCGAGTGGCTAGCGCTCTGGCGCTCGGTACCACAGGTCTCGGGTTAGAGTCCCGGGCAGTGCCATGGATGTTTGCAGTGGTTCGGAATCCACTTTAAACCGTAGGTCCCGGTCTAATAGGATCGTTACGGGGAAATTGTTACTCCGTGGCTTATCTTCAAGTTACACGCGCCCCCTGGGTAGTGCAAAGTGAGTGACGTCACAAAGTCTGTGCAGCGCTTGCTTAAGGCATCCAAGACCAAACTGTCTAAGTGTTTGCCAGTGGCATTAGAAAGAAAAATATCTATAGGAAAGCTTCCTAAATAAGACACGAGGCGTAAAGTAATAAAGCTACAAAATTTTTAAACAAGGACAAGGGATAAACAGATCTTCACATAAACGCTATGAATTGAATGCTAAAATGTAACACGTAAGCATGCATGGAAAATTAGAGCAATTCTTTTACCTTGTCTACTACAATATTTTTTTACTTAACTAACTTCTTTGTAAGCATTAAATTAAAATATTGATTACCAAGTAAAGATTACCTTGCTCTAGTGGACATACTTAAAAACTGAGGAAAAAAATGTCAAAACTAGCAATATAAATGGAGAATATTCGAAATGATAATATGTAAATCACCCTTACTCCCATCTGAGACCTTGAAATGCTCGGCTTCCAACTCGTAACCAGTTTTTTTATACAAAAGTAACGGAAAATCCAGTTATTGGAGACTTATGAGATTCACTTATGAATATTTGAGAATGAAAAAAAAATTAAAAAAAAAAAAATTAGAGTGCTTCTTTTTTAAAATAACTCTGAGAATGTCCTTCAAAATGATTTAATGTACGGGATTACACAGATGGAAATCCTTTGAAAATTTTTTTTTTTTGTGTGTGTGTGTGTTCACATACCTGCTTCAAATTTTAACTGAGGAATTCTAGTAATGGCGGCCAAAAATATAAGTGTCCCAGTTTGGTGCCATTCGGGTTTTATGATAGATGATGAGGTGGCACACTTGCAGTTAGAAGGTCGCATAAAAAAAGCCGTTTCTGCAATAGCAAATGAATTCGAATCCTTTAAGATGACACAAATAATTTATCCGATGCATAAGTTTGTAATTTACGATGAATGTTTTTGCGCCATTCATTAACATGTCCATCTGGAAGGGTGTTGGATAAAACATTTGAATAGGCACTAACGACTCTTATATTCGAAATAAAGCATTAAAAGCTGTTAAAGCACTTTCATACTCACAACTAGGGATTGCAATATCGGACCAAAAAAAAAAAAAAGTTCAATACCGGTATTCGGTATTTTTTTAGATCTTAATACCGGGATACCGGTTTTAATACCGGTAGTAGAAATTTTAGAAAAAGAAAGAAAACACAGGTGTTTTTTTTGTTTTATTTGCCAGTTTTATTAGAGAATGTGAATATCACTAAAGAATTTGTATCTTATTGTGATCTTAAAAACATGATGCATCAATTGTACTATCATTAAGCCTGAAACGTAATTTTGTGCAAAAATTACCAGCTGTCGAAAACGCTCTTTCAGCATCTACTCTAGTGGGTGGTACAGTTAGCAATGCGCGATATACGTTTTCCAAGTATTTACCTCTAAATCCCTCATCTTCAAATAAATCTATTTCTCGTCGGATTGTTTTGGATATAGCTGATTTCTGTATTTTTTTCGGTTTGCTGACATTTTTTTAGTTATCGCCAATTCTAATTTTTGTTCAACAGACAATTCCTTTTCACTATCCACATTAGGTCATCATAATCTTCTATAACTGTACCGAATTCTTCTGAATGTGGATAGGTTTGTGGGTAAAAAATTTTAAGAAAGTTTACTATAAGTTTCATCAAATTTGAAATATTACACACTTTCTTCACAACTACACACACACACACACACTTTTTTTCACAGATAAGATTTTCTAATTGTCAGATAAGAATTCACATATAAGAATTCTTTCACAGTTAAGAATTCTAACTTTCTAGTAAATACCGAAAAACCGGTATTTACACTTGTGAATACCGGTATATACAAAATTGTACAAATGGCTCAAAAATACCGGTATTCGGTATCCCGGCATACCGGTATTGCAATCCCTACTCACCACACTTTTTAGATAAATTTTATTTTATAAATGAATTTAAGGTAATAAAAGAAGGGGGAAAAATGATGTTTTTGATTACATTATCATCTTATGTATTTAAAAGTAATATTTAATGAACGATATACTGTAAATAGAAATTTATTTTAATAATACCAATTAAGATCTTAAAAATTTCAAACATAAATAGTGATTTACTTTTTATTGAGAACTAATTATTTTTAAAAAAATTCTTTCTAAATTACAATAATTTTTAAAACTAAAAATATAAGCAAATGGTCCAAATTTTAAAAACTTTACAATTAAACTTACAGATGATTTAAAAATTAAAAAAAAAAAGATTTAAAAATATGCAGATAAAACTATTTTTTACATTTTGCTGTTAACAGAACTATGATTATTTACAGTTAATTTTATAGACTTTTGTACCTTCTGTATATGTTAAGAGAATGGAATATAGACATGTATATTACTTTCTAATAAAGTGTATAATTTTGGTATTGAGTTTTATCAAACTGTATTCTAACATTTTATTCATTAACATTTCCTAAAAAAATTTTCAATTGACTGAATTATTAACAAAAATTATACTAATAAATTATTTATTATCATTTTTGAACATAGCACCTTTTTATGTTTCCATAAATTGTTTTTTTTTCTTTTTAATTTCGAAAATATTTTCACTAAAAACATTTGACGCTTATTATATATTTAATTATTGGAAAAATCATTAGTAATTTATAAATTTATTAGTAATAAATCAGGGGAAATCACTGTTTTATAATATCACTGGTCATGAAATAGAATTCGAAAATACAAGTCATATTGTGAAATTTCCAAAAATTGCAGTTATTTATTTCCAAGAGTTACACGAAACATGCAAAAACATTTTAACTAAAAAAATATCCTTCCATTTTAATTTAGAAATCTAGAGGATTCAATTTAAGAAATATTACAAATAAATTTCCTTATTTATTTTTCTTTTTTTTTAAAGGAAAATGTATTTTTAAGTAAGGCATCTTTTAGATTGTAATGGAAGAACATACATTTATCACAAAATGTTTCCTAGCATTTTTTAATTTGTTTTAAAAGCTATGAAACATTTTATGTTATCCCTGGATTCCAAAAAAAATTTTGATAGTTAAATATTAACAAATAAATTTGTGCTTTATCAACATCTATTTCATATTTAATGTATCATTAATTTCTTTAAATAAATAGGGAATAGTCTTCGAGTAAAATGCCGTTGTAAAGACATAAATTTTGAATTGTTTTGCAAAAGCAACTCTGTCGTTTTCCGTGGTTTTACTGACTGCCGTTTTAGTCTCCAAACTACTGCCCGCGGGCGAAATCCGGCCCGCCAGTGTCATCCATCCGGCCCGCGACAGCGAATAGCATATTGTTGCTAAAATAAGTTAGATGAAAAACACAGAATGATAATAACTCGATTTTATTCACTTGCTAGGTATAGCTTAATAGCAAGCATAATACGCAGAAAATTTAGCTTAAGCATAACATCTAACACATAATTGAAGTGAATCCCACTAACATTGTAAACTAGTGAACATCCCGCGGTTACCCTCGGTAATTATGTTGGGGTAAAGAGAATCGAATATGTATGTATATCGATGTTTGGAATGTATATATCCTGAATCAAACATATGATTTTTATCCTGAAAATCCCTCAGGAACGGAAAAGCTAAATGAAAGCGAATGAAACCGTGGGGTATCCACATGTAAAAAAATACTAATGAGATTTATGTAATTTTTCACTGGCAATAGGGGATCAATTTTACAAATTATTGGCAACAGTGGATCAGATTGGCGTTATCTCGCCAATCTGCGGCACTCATTCTCAGCGCGAGATTGAAATGAGATTTGTAACGCACTTGAAATTTTTAAAGAGATTTAAGAGGTTCATCGGTTAACTTAGATCTATAAACATTCTTTGTGTATTTCATTTTGGAGAATGAAGCGAATTTAGCAAGCGTATGCTCGCTAAGAGAGTGTGCTCGGCGACTTGTCTAGAAATTATAGATAATGGCAGAAAAATTAAAAACGGTTTGGCCCTCGGTACTTACTGAGTAAACAGCATGGCCCGAAGGCTGGAAAGTTTGGAAACTCATGTACTAAATGAATCCCCTGAGGCATCAAAATAAGTTCAAGGTTTTAATTTATTCTGTTCGCTTTCTGATAACGCGCCATTCTCAAGCAAAGATTCTGCTTTGCATATAAAATGTTGCATTTCTCTCTAAGGCACGGATTTTTTAAAACGTCCTTGGCGTTATCTCGCCAATCTGCGGCACTCATACTCAGCGAGATTGAAATGAGATTTGTAAGGCACTTGAAATTTTTCTGAAAATGGCCTATTAAAAAAAATGGTGCCTTCCGTACGTATCCATTTACTGCTTAGAAATAAAACTGAAGCACGAAATCTTTCGAAAGTCAAGGTGAAGATCAAAGCCAGGTTCAAAGCTGGTTAGAAGTCTGGAATAGTTACGGAATTATAATGTTTGTAGTAAACGTAACATTTTAATAAGAGGACAGAATAAATAAATAACATTTACGCTCAGATAAAATTGTCTCTGAATATTAAGAGGCAAATATTTGAAATAGAACTTTTAAGTGATGAATAACTAAGACAATGTTATTTCGTTTGTTCCTATGTTAGTTAATACAATTTGTAACTAATCAACGGTATTTAATGAGATTGGATTTTTTCAATACTTTGTAGTATTCGTTCAGTACTTTATGTTTTCAAGTTTTTATCTGAAATTATAGAAAATAATAAATTTTAATGAAATTATGAAATTTTAATAAATTTAAAAATCTTACTTAAAAACAATTTCAACGCCCACTTATATTATTTTTAAATTATAATTTTGACTACATTTACTTGAATTAAATAAGAGTAAAAGGGGCTTTATTTTAAAAAAATTATATAGAAAATAACACCAGGTAATTTAATACCCCTAAATAAAAGATACGGGTAACACAAGAGGTAATATTTAAAGGCAATAATTTGTAAAAAAAGGAACAAAATATTATTTTAAAATTTACCTGTAAAAATGCATTTTAAACAGAATTACATCATTAATCGATTCAACTTTTTGTTTGAAAATGATTATTTATTATCGACCATTAGATAGGCATGATTTAAATGGAAGGATTGATTGAACTCGATGATTGGATGTTCATGCTGATTTTATTTAAATTAAATTATTAAATATTTTGTTTTTCGTTCTAATGCAGCTGGCAAACACACTTGTCTTTGATGCCTTAAGGCAAGAGTCTCCAAACTTTCCAGCCTTCGGGCCATACTGCTTTACCCAGTAAGTACCAAGGGCCAAAAACCGTTTCAATTTTTCTGCCATTATCTATAATTTCCAGTTAGTTGTTATGATTAAGTTAAATGTTCTGCGTATTGTGCTTGTCATTAAGCTTTTTACCCAGCAAGTCAATAAAACCGAGTTATTATCATCCTGTGCTTTTTTATCCAATTTATTACAGCAACGATAAACTATTCACTGTCGCGGGCCGGATGGAGGACAGGGCCGTAGTTTGGAGACCCCTGCCTTAAGGCAAGCGCTGCACAGACGTTACTCACTTCGCATTACCCAGGGGGTGCGTGTCACTTGAAGATAAGCCACGGACGCGGAGTAACAATGCCCTCAAAATTATTAAATGAAGAAGTAGTAATTCTCGGATCAAGTTATTTAAAGTATTTAAGTAGCATTCATCAAAATGCTGATAAAAATGAATCAGTATGAGTTTTAAATAAAGATGTCCTCATTGTACCGAATTTAAAAGTTAACTTTTAACTTCTTTTATTTTGTATTTTACTTTTATATCATTAGTATTTTTTTATTTTTTGGAGTACCACTTTAATTTGAATTTTTAGAAACTGTTATCTTTTATCTACTAACATTAATTAAGCAGCCAATTATAATTCAAAGCCTATCTATGAATTAAGATGAGGAGGTTTATGGGGTATTTCCCCCTTCGTTGGCACTCCGTAAACGGTTCGCCAGCTGCCAGTTGCCAGTTTAAATAAAGACATTAAACACATTAAATACATCCAAAACTAATTGTAATATTTTTTTATTAAAAAGCCACAACAACAACACATACAAGAAACACCGAGCTAATGCAACCAGATACTCAAGAACAAAGTACCCTTACAAAACAACAAATATACTAGAGAAGGTAAATTGACTTCTTAAAATGAAGTCCGTTAATAGTACCCTTGTGCCCTGGGGTCGGTGATGGGCACCAGGACGTATCTGACTCCTGCCCTGGAGTTGGCAGGGACGACTGGCCTGGTGATGGGTGCGATGGGTGTGATGGGAGCTGTTCTGATGGGGCTGATGGGCTGGGTCTCGGCGGTGGACTCGATGACGACGTCGGCAGGGTTCTGGTTGGCAGTGCCTGGCTCGTTGGTCTGGATGGAGGCCCGGAATCCATTCTCATCGGCGACGTAGTTCACCACCCTACCGAATCCTCCCTCCCCCTGGACGGTGTAGGAGCCCTGCACCCTACCGTTGCCATCACCTGTCTCCTCTCGGGCGCTGTTGCCGCCGTCTTCGGTTGGAGCGTTGTAGCTGAAGCTGTAAGGGATGGGTGCGTACACTTCGGGTTGCTGTAAGGCAGAGAAATTGCATGTCAGTACTTGCGGTGGAAAATGGCATGACCACTTTAGATCTACACTCAAGAGCCAGAACATTATGGCCACCGTCAATAACGAGTTGGTCCACCTTTTCCGCGCAACACAGCTTCAACCCGCCTTGGCATGGATTAATACCACCACTTAATACCAGTTAAATACCACTTCCACCTGATCACGCGCCTTCCACGTCATCCAGGTGAGTTCATTGCAAAATGTAGTGGTGGTCATAATGTTTTGGCTTTTGAGTGTATTTGCTATACTAGATGCTTAGAGGTATCAAGTTAATTGTTTTGGAATGAAAAAGAAGGATATTGTTTTAATTTTACTTTTATTAATACGCTTTTATTAGTTTGACCTGTATGTTTGTTTGTTTGTAACTGACTCTTTGGGCTCGATTTTGCCCTACTTTAAGCAATCCGATTTATTTTAAACGTTGTAGACTTATCAAGGATCGACGATACTAAAATATTTCGATAAGTTTAT
This sequence comes from Caerostris extrusa, assembly GCA_021605095.1. Taxonomy (NCBI): domain Eukaryota; kingdom Metazoa; phylum Arthropoda; class Arachnida; order Araneae; family Araneidae; genus Caerostris; species Caerostris extrusa. The sequence goes on along the minus strand of BPLR01008138.1, from coordinate 7,357 downwards.
TATCTCATCATGATTAGGATCGTCAGGGATGAGTGATTAAAACACACAGCCTTTGAAAAGTCATCTTGATCGGCGCATCACTTTACTCTGAAGATCTGTTTCTCCACATACACGCTATTTAAGCTGCAAAGAAACATTTACAGACATCTTTCAGAACGAAAACAGTTGATTCTTTTTAAAACGCTTTTATATTAGTTTAACCTGTATGTTTGCTTGTACATATGTATGTAACTGACTCTTTTGGGCTCGATTTTTGCCCTACTTGAAGCGATCCGATTTAATTGAAACGTTGTAGACTTATCAAGGACCGACGACACTGAAATATTTTGATAAGTTTATTTTTCTACATACTTCATCCCCGCCAGTTGAAAACGTAATATATTGAATCTTAAAATGTAAAGAAAAATTGGTGTCAGAGTATCCAAATATCTTACGAGTGAGGGAAACGAAAAGTATACAATATAGAAAGTATTAAAATTAAAGTATTAAAGTATTAGTATTATATAAAAGTATACTATGAAATGACAAACTGTTAAAGCAAAAGAACGCATGCTGAGAATTCATTTAATATTTTAGGGATTATCACTTTTTTATTTTTTCTATAAAGTTTATTGAATTGATGATTTTCCATCTGATACATGAAATTACATTTCTGTGCCAATGAATGTAAAAATCTTTAGAAAAGAAAGTTTTACTCAGATTCTCATAGTAGAAAAACAGTCGCGTAACAAAATGATTCCCCAAAATTTCCACACAAGAACAGACACAATCTTCTAAAAGATAAAATCTACTAAATACGTTAATTAATTTGGGTATATTATGTGCTACAGAAATTATTAACTAATTTTGAAATATTAATGCAAAATTACTGTCAGACGAGTCCATTTTCATTTTTTATTAGCTTATTTATAATTTATTCAAAATTCTAAGTACGTTTTAAGCTATTTAAAAAAATTTAATGTAAAATAATTGTTATAAGATTTCATCACAGAATAAGTGAATTAAAAATGTTAAAGTAATATTTTAACACTGTTCAAATTAACTATTATAAAAATAATATTTAAAAAATTAATATAGATCAGGGCTCTATATTAATGTACAAAATTAAGAATTGTTTGTTCTGGGTGTGTTATCGTTATACTTCTTGGTGTACAAAAATAGATTTTGGAATAAGCACTTACAGATGTTGGTAAGATTTAATACAGGAAAAATTCAAATCAATCCAAAATATCCCCCCAAAAAAATCGATTTAATAATTAAAGCAATTAAAATAGATGACCAAGTATATTTTAAGATAATAAAAGCGAATTAATTAATCTTTATTGTGCCGATTGCTGACATACTTGATTTGGCATACGTACTTGATTATTTTGAAAAAGAAATTTAGAAAAAAATGACAACAGACCTTGCTTTTAATCTCTAATTTCATCAAAAACTTTTAATCAAGAGCAATATACTAAATTTAAAGAAACATTTCTTTTATTTGATGTGTTGTGTTCTGAAGAAGTACCTAAGATTTTTTAAAGGAAAAATATTCACAAAGATAATACTGCTCTATGTAAAACCGCATCCTTAAAAAATTATGAAAATATATTTATAACAAAATCGTTCTTATTATTGGGTTTTAAAAATTGAAAGACAAAAAAATGATACTGGATTCAATTAAGTCTAAAAATAAAGTCCAATTAAGTCCAATTTTCAAACTGATACTTACCACCAATCTTTGGGCTGAGATGGCAACAATAAGAGCAGACAAAAATGATAAAAGCACTGAAAATAATAACAAAAAATTATATTAAATTATTGATTGTTAAAAAATAATTTATTTTACAAAGAAATGCAGAAAGTTAAAAATATTAATAGGTACATAACTAAATTCCCGTATAAAAATTATATAGTTGAATATTTAATTAATTATATTTTACATTATTTGAAAAAAGCCCACACAAAATTTTATTAATTAAAAAAAAATTAGAAAATCTTTTAGATAATATCAATTTGAAGGTGGAAATTTTCAGAAATGTTATATTTAATAAACTTCATTTATTATACTTTCTTTTAATATAATTTTTGTAAAAATATTCTCTTTAAGTAATTTCTTAATCACTATTTTAAAAAAAAATTTAAAATATTTTGAATGCAGATTAATTGAATTAATAAAAAATGTCTAATATGGTGATATTAAATTTTAACTTTTAAAAACTAACTGTTTCCAAAATGTATTGAACTTTCCAAAATTTCAATAAATTTTACCTATTTATTTTAAGTTAACAATAATTTAACCCTTTCATTTTAATAACATTTCTTTTGGAACAAATGTATCGAGAAAAGCGTATCGTTTACCTAATTTTACGTTTTATAATAAGGCAATTTTCAGTAAGCAAATTTATTCCGCAATGTCGATTTCTGAAATTAAATTAAATTGATTTTTGGAATTAAATTTAAAAAAAGTTTTAGTTGTTTTGATATTTACCTATGCGATATTATTTTGTCAATGAAATCCACACTAATAAAATTTTTACAGACTAAATTAAAAGTGAAATATTAATTACTAAATACATTTGCTGGTTCTCAAAGAAAATGAATGATTTTATAGTAAATATTATTAAGAATATCATTTCAAAGATTACCTAGGTACTTATCGAAAGGTTAATTTTTATACCTATATATTTCAGTGATATAATTATTTTTCGAAACATTGTTTTAAATTAGAATTATTTTCTCTAAGTAACTGGACACTTAAGTTAAATTGTAAGATTTTTAAGCTAGTAAGATATCGCCTTAATAAGTTTCTGAAATTAAATTAAATTGATTTTTGGAATTAAATTTTTAAAAAAAAATTTAGTTGCTTTGATATTTACCTATGTGATATTATTTTATCAATGAAATCCACAATAATAAAATTTTTACGGACTAAAATAAAAGTGAATTATTTTACTAAATACATTTGCTGGTTCTCAAAGAAAATGAATGATTTTATTGTAAATAGTATCAAGAATATCATTTAAAAGATTACCTAGATACTTATCGAAAAAGTTAATTTTTATACCTATATATTTCAGTGATATAATTATTTTTCGAAACATTGTTTTAAATTAGAATTATTTTCTCTAAGTAACTGGACATTTAAGTTAAATTGTAAGACTTTTAATTGTATAATTATTTTTCGTAACATTGTTTTAAATTAGAATTATTTTCTGTAAGTAACTGGACACTTAAGTTAAATTGTAAGATTTTTTAAGCTAGTAAGATATCGCCTTAATAAGTTTCTGAAATTAAATTAAATTAATTTTTGGAATTAAATTTTTAAAAAAACTTTAGTTGCTTTGATATTTACCTATGTGATATTATTTTATCAATGAAATCCACAATAATAAAATTTTTACGGACTAAAATAAAAGTGAATTATTTTACTAAATACATTTGCTGGTTCTCAAAGAAAAATGAATGATTTTATTGTAAATAGTATCAAGAATATCATTTAAAAGATTACCTAGATACTTATCGAAAAGTTAATTTTTTATACCTATATATTTCAGTGATATAATTATTTTTCGAAACATTGTTTTAAATTAGAATTATTTTCTCTAAGTAACTGGACATTTAAGTTAAATTGTAAGACTTTTAATTGTATAATTATTTTTCGTAACATTGTTTTTAAATTAGAATTATTTTCTCTGAGTAACTGGACACTTAAGTTAAATTGTAAGACTTTTGAGCTAGTAAGACATCGCCTTAGTAAGTAAGTTTCTAAACCATATTACCTTCATTGTGGTTGACTTCTGAGTCGACGGGATAGCCAAAGCTGCTGGAAGGAACTAGAAGATGATCTGATGTGATGCCAACCACAATCTAGCCCGGTATATATACTGATGGACCCAGCCCATTGTCCCTTCGTCAACATCCAAAATTCGACCGGAATACGAATTAGAAATGGAAATAATAATCCTTTATCCGGAAAATCCATCTCTGTTGGATAGGTCAATAGGTTGTCCCGACACACTTTCTCTGATGCGTCAAACGTTCTTTTTTCTTTTTTTTTTTTTTTCTCCTTTCCGACAACTTCCAACAAATGTCCTGTGCCATCTGCCACCTTACCACTTTCAGATCACGTACAACATTCTGATGATGACATATGTGCGTCGCTGGGAATGAGATGACGTGTCGCGGTGGGCCGCATGGATTATTGTCAACGTCGAACAGCAAGATATTGCAAGGATTCTTCAGCAAATAGATTGCTTTCGGCTTCCAAGGATCCTTGACGGAACGCTTGCTGGGAAACACACACAGGTGGAATTTTCCCAGAACAAAAAAAAAAAAAAAAAAGAAAGAAAGTTAAAGAAGAACTGAAATGAGATCTCTAAATCATGTTGCCAGGTAATTTTTGCTCAGATAAGCTAGTTTTTTGGGAAGTTAAAAGTGTTTCGGATAACGAACTAAACAAAAAAAATAAATAATTTAGGGCTGATTTATGGATGTTCCTGCCATGTTCAACACCAGCAAACAAATGTAAATAGGTGAAATGGTTAAAAAAAAAAAAAAAAGGTGGATTGAAAAAAGGAGAACTTTGTTTAGGTGATTGCCGATTTTTAGAAAAATACCGCAGAGGAGTTTGTTGTATTGAAATATTTATGGCTTATAATAAAAACAGTAACAAACAAGGATTTCAAACAAAGTTTACCATTCACGTACCATTGAAAAAGAACGTTAGAATCCATTATTTAAAATAGCAACTATTCCAAACAACCATTTTGCTTTTTAACACATTTGAAAAAAGTTATTTGATTTTTAAAAAAATAATAGATTGAGAAGCATCACTTTGAAGGTGACACTTGTTAAACTTTAACGATTTTCGAACTAGAAAAATGATAACTTACAACTGAAATGTTTTATAAAGAATATTACATATACTTTTATTTAGATAAAATAATTAGTCACAATGAAGAGATACAAGTGTGAATTCAGATATGTAAGTGTGAATTTTTAGGAATATGTTACGTTGATAAAATATTCATTTTCTTATAAACGAAAAAAGAATCGTGGCAGGGTTTCTTTGATTTCTAGAGATTTAAATAAGAGAACATTTTACTGAATTAATTACTTTTTATTCATTCAAATATTGCACAATTAAACGAAATTACAAAATATAGTTTGTTTAAAAATGAGTGTAACATAATTTTGAATTTTTCAAATTTTATAAACTGCAAATTTGTTTTTGAATCTTGAATAAAGAGTACATCACACAATATTTTAACAAAAATCATTTATTTTGCTGGCAAAATTTAATTTAACGTTTTAAGAAAAATAATTGAACAGTTTTTTTTTTAAATTAATTTTCGTGATTAAGAATGGATGTGTGCTTGATTTCCGTTTGAAATAGAAGAAACGGGTAGCACATTGGAAGGCAAGGGCTAGAGGGCGTTTTTGCATATGAGATTGCAATGAAGTCTGTTTTCTTTCATCTGAATCCATTATGCAATGACTTGAGGGGTTTCAAAATTGAGCCTTCAGTACTATAACTGGTGCTGTAAAAACCACTCCTGTTCTTGCTGTGCAGATTTCGAGAAAAAAATTTAACCAAATCTCTGCAGAGACCGGACAATAATTCTATATCTAAACTTATTAGATTACCAAATAACCATTTCTTGGAGGAATTATGATAATGATAGAGATAAGAACCTATAAACAGTCAATTCTAAAGGTGGCTAGACATTTAGAACTTTATCATGATACTTCCATTATGTCCTTACCAATGTGCCCTTTGGATTATACACATCTTAATATAAATCATGAGTTTACGATGAAAGTGTTAAAGAGGGACATGATCCCCAAACAATTGAAATCTATAGACCTAGAAGCTATTGAAGCCGATTTTCAGAAAGTGAATGGTTGCATATTTTCATGGGTGGTTCCATGTTAATCAGAGACCGTGGTATCTATGGCAGGCTTTAACTTTTGTTTTGAACGTGGGCCTATTCACCACCACTTGATGGAGGAATTGATGCTATCGTTGTTCCCATTCAATAACTTTCTCTGAGAAAGTCTGCATTTAATGAAGCTGTTAATCTATCTGATTCAAAATCATCTCCTCATGCCCTTGCACAGAATTCTCCCTGAGAGTCGCATAAAATATTGGAATGCAGACTGCTTTTTGAAAGGACTTACTTACAGTGCGCACCGGCGCCCTGTGAAATCGTGGGGACACGCGGACCTACTTGCTTTGAAAGGATTCTTGAGATCCAGGACCCACGAGGGCAATATCTTCTCATTCTTAGATGCTTTTGACTAATATGACTTTCCCAACAGAACTTTAAATAAGGTGTCCTCTACAAGAATAGGGCGATCCTTAACGTGGACACCACTTGTGTTTTCTGATGTTCCCAAGAAAAGCTGTTGTCGCACGCTTTAGACCAGGGTCTCCAAGCTACGGCCCGCGGGCCAAATCCGGCCTGCCAGTGTCATTAAACCGGCCCGCGACAGCGTATAGCTTACATGTTGCTGTAAAGTTGGATAAAAAAACACAGAATGATAATAACTTGGTTTTATTGACTTGCTAGGTAAAGCTTAAAGCAATGAACAGCATAATACGCAGAAAATTTAACTTAGTCATAACAACCAACAAGTAATTGAAATGAATCCCACTAGCATTATGAACTAGTGAACATCCCGCGGTTTCCCTCGGCAGTTATGTTGGGTTAAAGAGTATCGCATATGTATGTATATCGATGTTTGAATGTATATATCCTGAATCAAGCATATGATTTTTATCCTGAAAATCCCTCGGGAATAGAAAAGCTGAATGAACGCGAATGAAAACCCTTTGTAAAAATACTAATGAGATTTATATAATTATATAGATAATGGCAGAAAAAAATTAAAACAGTTTTGGCCCTTGGTACTTACTGGAATAAACAGTATGGCCCTAAGGCTGGAAAGTTTGGAGACCCCTGCATTAGATTGTTAGCACATCATGACTATCTGAGATTGGTATTGGCATTGCCGTTTCTTTGACAGCTCGAATATTTGGACATTTGCTCTGCACTAGGTAGTTTTAACTGTATTGTTGAATATTATTGGCGTGTGCGTGCACTGTACAGATGGCATAAGTACCAGTATGCATGTGGCATTAGTTAAATAAAAATAATCTTTTAACAAAAATTATTTATTTTGATAGCAAAATTTAATTTAACATCTTATTAAAAAAATAATATAACTTTTTTTTAAAAATTCTCGTGATTAAGAATGTGATAATTTATAAAATGAATGAATGAATAAATATGGCGTATTCCTCATTCTCATATATCAATCGTTCGTTATTCTATTGGGATAAATAAATTTTGAATTCCATAAAAAATGA